>SKCR01033953.1:0-42262 GCA_019454045.1 Zanthoxylum bungeanum | reverse complement strand
ACGATCCAGCTCCCCTTGAATTGTTGGCATCAGCTTTCTTTCACCAGCCGATGTCCCAGAACTGCAAATTAAACACAAATTTTAAGTCATAAAATTCAAATTTTGCACCTGGTAACATTTTTGAACGTATTGTATACACACACACACCTGGTGAGGAATTCAGAGATGGGATGAGCTGACAAGATAGCAGAACGATCCCCATTAGCAATGCGTTGAATTTCAGGCTGAAGATCCTCGTATTTGATCACCGGAAGTTTCGACTTAAACGTTTCTCGGTCAGTAGCTCCGTCGAGTTTGTACCGTTTCAGGTACTCAACGTCGGCGTTTCGGCTCAAGATTTCTGACAAGACCTTCTCTTGAACCACGTCAGCATTTCTTGTCATTTCCTCAATGAATCGTAAAGCTTTCGCATCTTTTTCACATGCTGGAGGGCCTAGTGGTGATGAAAGTTCTGAATCAACGGCCATTTTAAGTGAGCAAATTAAATACAAAGACTTTTTTTATTTTTTGAAAAAATTTCTTTTGATGAAAGAATTATGAATTCTTCTTGAAGAGGAGTTGGGGTTGGTGACAATTGAGAGCAATGTGCGGTTTATAATATAGGGGGAGGGAAGCTAGTGACAGACTGCCACGTCACAATACATGTCAGCTTTGTGGGGCCCACGGGATGGTAAAAAACAAAGAGGAATTGGGGGGAAGCAGCTGACTAATGGGACAGAGAGTTAAAATTTTGTCCTGAATATTGATGTAGGGTTATAAGGGGGACAATGTGGGGCCCACAACACCTAGACATGGCGTGAATTTTGGCAGCCATGTGGGGTTAGGTCACCGCCATGTCAGCGGAGCTAGAATTTTTCCGAGCAGTGCTTTTCCCTCCTCTTTAAATCCCCCTCTTGTCCCCTTATATAATTACAAAACCATCTCTCTCCTTAAAAATTTTCATTTACAATTCTTTACATGTATTTTGTTAAAGAATTATTTTGTTATTTTATTAATTAAATATATTTATTTTATAAATAAATTTTTTTGTTAAATTTATATTATTTTTTACTCTTTATATATCTATTATTTTTAATTTATTTAATAAATATTACAAATTTCATATTTATTGTTATTTATTTTGTGTTCATTTATTCATTTAATGTTTGTATTATTTTTTAATTTATTTAACACTACTTATGTATAATAAAAATATTCTCATGTATATTAGAAAAATATGTTTTAAAAGAAGAGTATAAGTAATAATACAACAAGTTACACTTAAAAATTTAAAAACACAAATTCTAATCTATGTTGCCTCCAAAGTCTTCTTCTAGCACACTTGGTGATATATCAAATACTTCGTACCATAATTGATTACGTATCCTATAACGAGTGGCTCATTTTTTAGTTTCCTACGATGAATGTTCCCACCACCACGTTGGGATGGGGAAAAATAAGAGAAAATTAATGCATTTCAGCCAGTGAGGGGAAAAAATAATTAAGGGGAAAAATAAAAAATAAAAGTATTAAAAAATATTTAAGGAAACAAATAAAAAGGGAAGAGAGAATGATGTATTATGGGGAAGAAAAATGAAAATAGAGAATAAATGGGGTAAATATGTAGTGTTAAATAAATTTAAAAAATTATATTATATATAAGTAGTGTTAAATAAATTAAAAAAATCAAAAAAATTAAATGAATAAATGAACACAAAATTAATAAATAAAAGTAAATAAGAAATTTGTAATATTTATTAAACAAATTAAAAAGAATAGATATATAAAGAGTAAAAAATAAAAATTTAACAAAAAAATATTTAATTAATAAAATAAAATAAATATGTTATTTGTAATACACACACAAATATATAATTGATTTTGGGTATAGGGGGAATGGGTTATTGATTTTGATGAAATGGGTAATATTGTAATTTCGGGAGGGGACAATTGGGGGTGGAGAAGAAAATTTCATTTTTTCCTATTGGACCAAAAATTAAATTAAATTAAATTTAAATAAAAAAAAATGTTGGGTTTTGATAACGATGGGTGACCGGCGGGTGAGACAGATGGAACTGTGACAGACCCACGTGAGACAAATAAGATGCCGACTACTTAGTAACAACATAATAGTTGAAAAAAGAAAAAATTGACTTGTCACTTTGTTTGTTTTTTTTTTTTGTTGTGATGATTGAAAATAAAATTTAAATTCAATTTGAATATTATGTCATACTAATTTCGTGATCATTAAAAAAAGGGTTTAGGTTTCGAGAAATTGTCATCAAATTGATTAAAAATAATGCATGTGAACCATTCATGTTTGACATTGTTTTGTTAATTGACCAATGTAGGATGGTCGGCCTATTACAATCAAAATATTAGAAAAAAATTATGATGGAAAAGTTTATAATATTTTGATTAAATTAATTCTAAATGACAATTAAGAAGTCCCATGCGGCATTGGTAATGGAAAATTAATTAGTGATATCACTTAATAGATCGAAATACTTATTGTGTAATTTCTTATTTATAGTAAAAAATTATCGTCTCATCTGAAAATTAAATAATTCTCGGACCTTAAATTATTTAAATTTATCCCTCCATAATCGTTAGGATGTTCGCTGGTGTATAAATGCTGAATTCAAATTTATTTGTTTACAATGATTTGGAAATTGGGATAAGATTCATTGTTAGGCACTATTAGTTATTTTGATGGATCAAATTGACTTAATTTTCATGAATTTCGACAATGTCAACAAAACAAATTATGAATTCAACTAATTATTTTCTTTGGCAATGGTTATATTTGAAAATTTTAATTTGTAGATCAATCAAAATCTGATTAGGTTGAGTTAATTCATTGAAGTTTTATCAATTTTGAACTCATAAATGTTCTCAAGTTTTTTATTGGGATAATAACACTACGATCCCTAATTTATTATAATACAACCAATAAAGATGTAATTTTTGTATATATGTATTAAATGGGTCCCTTACTCAGTTACTTTGATTAAATAATTCAAATTGCTCTTGTAATTTTAGAATTTAACTAACACAAAGTGATGGTCTATAATTTAACACTAACTCAATAACCTTTATGGCCGAGGAAGAGTTACGGGGCAAAAATTAAAACAAAAAAAATAAAAAATAAGAGAAATATTAATCAAATTAATATGAGACTTGTACAAAAAAAAAAGTAGTATTTTAAAATTACAATCATAAAAAAAGAAATTATCAATCATATATATCTAATTTTTAGTACGTTATAAAAAATACACAAATTCTACAATTTTTTTAACTGGAACATCCGATTATTGAAAAGTATACCAATTTTGAGTATGCAATTGAAAAATATATCAAACATTAGGTATAAATCTATTACATGGTAGGTGGACATTTAATAAACTTTTCAATCTTTTGGAGGTCCGATGAATAATTTCAGGATTAATATATTTTTTATAATGTGCCAAATATTAAGTACACGATTCATAATTCAAAAAAAAAAAAAAAAGTATAGTAAGAGAGTAGAATATAAATATACAATTCAAAAACTAAAACATTATTAAAGTTATATAAGTATGGAATCTAAGTCAATGATATCGGTAATTTCTCTTTCAACATAGACAACCATACAATATAGAAATTAATATTAAAAATAGACTTTATTTTTGTGTTCATTTAACCATGATAGTTTATAGATCATGTAAATACCATGACAAATAATAAATTAATGCTAGAAAATAAGAAAATCCAAGTTCTTACCCTGATTAAGATTTGTGAGAAAAACTTAAAAAATGATTAAAATGTTTAATTGTGAACAAAAAAAAGAGCAAAATATGAAAAGTCAAAAGAAAAAAAACAAAGAAATAATTATAATATAGAATTTTTATATTATATAATAAATCATATATATATATATATATATATATATATATATATATATATATATATATATATATATATAAATACACCTCTAGGCTAAACCATGCTATAGTCTGGTCTAGCTTAAGGCAGGACTGTCTCCAAACATAACGTGAGAACATCAAGGATATTCAAGTAATTACAAGTTTACAACAACAAATCGAAACCAAGTTTTTCGTGTAAATGGGAAAAAATTAGGACTCGGATGTTATTATCCATTTTTTCTTAATCATGTTACTAATTTTATTTAATAATATATGGGTATCTTTGACTATATATTAAAACCATATGATGACATCATGGAGTTTTTTGTATATGTTTTGCTTTTTGAATATATTTATATATGTTATACCGTCCCCGATAATACTAAATTTTCTAGGTCTCTTACCTCACTTGATGACACACGCATGTGTATATATATACAATGGTTACTTGTACCAATGGTTTAGATATTTCTTGCATGATTGAAAGAGTTATGTGATAATGATAGCACCCAAATTAGATTGAATTTGTTATCATCCGCTATTAATAATAATAATAAAAAAAAGATTAAGAAAATAAATAAATAAGAGACATCGTGTCTGGTGCACAGAGAATTACCTCCGATCTCATAAATTGACTAATTCGTGGTAATTTATAAAATAAAATTCAAATAAATATTGATTTTAAATTTTTTTAGCCCAATTTTTCTAAGTCAAGTTTGGATGGCATAAGAAAGTTTATTCTATTCTACCTTTTTGTATTTTGCTTTGATGATATCATGGTTAGGTTTTCATGGAAAATTTAAGTTTGGATACTATGACTAGTCTTTTTCAAACCAATTGAGCACAAGCAAAAGATATGAGACATGTAAAGTGCTTTTGGTTTTTGCTTCTTGAGAAAAGAACAGCCCTCGAGCCAATGCATGCATTTACTTAATCAATTAAAGCTTACATCATCGGCATCTATAGTTTCTTTTAACTTCACCAAATTCTTGTTTTGAATTGATCAAACGTAAGGATAAGTTCAAGATAAAATGTTGTGAGTGATCACATCACACTATTTCGTAAGTCTTGGTTAGGTAAGTTACCGTTCTTTTGGAATTTTTTTTTTTTTTTTTTTTTTTTTTTTTATCATTTTAATTTCTAAATGTTTTTCGTATTGGAGAAACATTTAGTAATTTGATGGTAAATCAATTCCTTTTATTTCATTAAAATTTTAAATGTATATTCGATTTATTTAGGTCACGTATCCGAATTGAGAATGATAAAAAATCATAAATTATGTGGTATTTTTTTATCTTGAATTAAAAATCGATTGTAATTAAAGATGATTTTTTATTTCAAATCTGGCTTTTTGTCTAAAAGATCTCAAATCCCGGTTGGGATCCGAGAATGACACATGAATAATATTTCATATTAATTTAAAATTTAACACAAAATTCATGATGATTTTTGTCATGAATTTATAATCAGAACGGAACCGAGATTGACATATCACGATCCATCCCGATCGATTACCATCTCTGATCCGAACACTGTCATCAAAAGTTGATTCAGAAGATTTCAATAAATTTAGAAATACTAAAAAAATTATAATAAAATAATCTTATTATCTAAAATAAGACCAGCAATTGTAGCTTAGAAACACCTTATGTACTTAAAAGCAATAAAATTTCTATTTGTGAAACCGGATGGATACTTCTTAGACGCACTTACTCATAAGACATGACATAAATTAATTACTAAGAATAAAAACATGTACTTTGTATTACAACATTTAATAAACGGAAACATAATCCCCGAGAATTTTGATTATGTACAAAAATTATTTGTTTAATTATTGCAAGTTGATAGAGAGGCCGTACATAAGTACAACTGTATTAAGCTTATGAATTTAATTAGATTCAAATTGAATTTTGTTCCTGTTGGAGCAGAAGCTTCTGATTCTCAAAACAAGATTCAACTTCTTGATCACACAACTATGTTGGTTCACAATGAACACATTCAATAAAGATCCAAGAATAAATCAAAGCCAGACACCAAGAACGAATGCACCAGAAATTAGACATGCACATGGTTGAAGTTTAGAACCGTAATTTAATCGTTGACCAACCGAAAAAAGAATCATTGACTATACAACCAAATCGCGAACCGTTAGGGGCGTGCATTAATCGGTTTTAACCAATTAACCGAACTGTTCCGACCCATTTTTTTACTACGGTTCGGTTAATTCGGTTAAATCGGTTATTGCGGTTAAAATTTTTAACTTTTTCGGTTATTCGGTTCGGTTACGGTTATGAGATTCGTATAACCGAACCGACCGATTAACCGAAATTAAACTATATATATATATATATATTAGCGTGTGCGAATCCTTTAATTTTTTAGAGTTAAGATAGTATGCATGTAAACTCTCAATTGGTTGTAGTTATATTGATTTGATAATACTACCCGAAAATAAAATTGATAAAATTCAAATGACAAGCTGCATTAACAGCTTGATTTTGACTCTTTTTAATTTATCTAAGAATTTAAAGGTAAAAATACATAAACTTTCAAATGTATAGATTTTGCATCGTGGTGGATTCGTGACCCTTAAAATTTCTAACATGGCAGGTTTGGAATGAAATCTGAGGCCGTGACAATCATCGAGGGTTTAAAAAATATTCCTCTCGCATGTAATTAAATATAGATATATTTAATCAAATGTTAGTTAGAATCGGTATTTTTAGAATCGGATATGTGATCGAATTAGTGATCTAAAAAATTTAATGCGTTAGTGGTTCGACCGGTTGAAACGTTCCGAAAAAATCGGTAGAATTGACCTACATCATATATAATTTTACTAATTAAAAATTATAAAAAATATTAAATTTTAATTTATTGGATTGGTTAATAACCGAATTAACCATAACCGACCGAAATATAATGGTTATGTGTCATAAATTGGTTAAATCGGTCACACTTTTATTTAACCGAAAATTTCGGTTACGGTTAAAAAATCAAGGATTAACCGACCGAACCGACCGATGCACACCCCTACGAACCGTAATTGAACAGGTCGATTCCGGTTCAGTTAAAGTTGAGGCAATTTCCAACCGCCGATTAGACCGGTTCGAACCGTAACAGTTACGATTAGGGGTGTTCAAATTTTCAGGTCAATCCGTTAACCCAATCCGACCCGCGCAAGTTTCAAAAGAAATTAGTGGGTTTTCGGGTCAACCTGACCCAAAATTTGCGGGTTGGGTCACGAGTTTGACTATAATATTTTTATTATTTTCTAAAATTTTATTATTTTTTTTAAAAATTTTACTATTATTTCATTTATTTATTACTTTTAATGTCTTGGAACTTTATATATATGATAATTTTTGGGATATAAAATAACTAATATTTATATTTCAAAATAATTAATTCATTAAAAAAATTATTTTTTTGGCCGACCCGACCCGACTCGACTCGATCAGGTTTCACCTCCGCGTGACTCGACTCGAGTTTCTCGACCCGCGTGACCCAACCCGATCGGGTCTTACAAAATTTTAAAAAATCCGACCCGACCCGTGAACACCCCTAGTTACTGTTCTGGTTCAAACCGTAATCGTTACGAATCGAACCATTGTACGTGCCAAATTTGGACTAAAGGGCCCAAGTCCAATGACATATAAAGCCCAAATCCCTTCAAACGGAATCAAAGGCCAAGTTTGGGCCAAAAGTCGAACCCCTCTCGGGCCCGATCTAACTGGCAGCCTAGAAAAACTCCATTAAATATACAACTAATATATCTCATTTTCTTTAGACAAAGCACATGCATCTCCACATGCAAATATGCTCAATCACCGAAAGCCAATCATTTTAACATATTATGGGTCTCACTATCATAAATACAGGTCATATTCCAGCTATAAAGCGACTTCTCTCAGCCTATAAATAGACACATAACTCAGCGTACAAGGCATTGAAGCTTAAGCATTCTCAGTCAAGTCTCAGCTCTTATATTTGAGCTCTCCAAGTCTCTTATCTCTAAACACCGGCCCACCGACCTCACGGAAGTCAACAGAGGTCAAGGTAACCTCAGACCTTACTCTTCCTCATTTACCGCTCGTATTCACTATTGATTTGAGTATCAGAGTGCCTACGACACTCACCACACCGATGTCCAGTACTCTCCGCTCACTCTATTTTTGTTTTGCAGGATCGCTAGTGCCCACATACTATAAATTCTCGATTGTGGACCTCGGGCGAAAACCAGCGTCCACAACCATAACGGTTCGAAACTATTAGCCGTTACGATTAATGGTTTAACCGTTAACCCTTGATAATGATAAAAATTCAAAATGTCTAATTTACCCCTCCCAACAACTATATTTTGGAGACATTTTAGCATCATAAGAAATCAAAAAATACTATAAATAACCATTTTACTTATTTTCTAAAACCAAAAACTCATGTATTTTCTTCTCACTCTCTCTAATCTCATATATCCAATCAATTTATTCTCTTATTATCTCAATCTCTGTACGGGTCAAAATTAGGCCCAAGGATAAAGTCGACATTTCACTCATGGACCCACCACGAAATCAGAGACCCAAAGCCCACAATCAAATCCAGTTTAAAAACCAAAGACGGGCCGAAAGCCCATCTCCCATCACCCATCAATAACCAGGTTGGCAAAATGTCTAAACATATAAATCCCACCAATTAAATCAGCAGTTACAAAGATGGTAATAAACACCACCATAAAGTCTACAGTTACAGGAATCCCAACGGTCAGGAGAAAAATGACACCACATCAGAAGGCTTATAAGAGAGAAGGACCCAGGCAGGGGAGATGGGAATCGAACATCAGACAATTCTACAACATCACACCCAAGAAATATCAAATCCCGCCCCAAATGAAAACAAACCGAAATTGAGGTAATTCTAAGCCTAAATCTCCCTACTTCCGTCAGACACATTTTACTGACTTGAGCGTCGGAGAGCCTACGGCTTCCACCACACCGGTGAGCAGTACTCCCCACTCATACTACCATTGTTTTGCAGGTTCGCTAGTGCCCCTCAAATCAGATTCTCGATTGTGGACCTCTGGTGAAAATCGACATCCATAATTTGACGCCCACCGTGGAGCCCTAAGCGAATTATTACAAATAAAAATCATCTGATTCATTCACTATAAAACAATTGATAATGGTTTCAGGCAGCGAAAAGACACTAGACCCAATGGCGGTACAACTTGCCATGCTCCAAGAGCGACTACAAGTCTTGGAAGAGGAGAATTTGACCATGAAAAATTCCAATGTGAGTCTACAAAAACAGCTGGAGCAGATGTCTTCAACTTCTCAGTGCCACGACATCCATGGTCCAACCAACAATCCTAGCAATCCAATACTCCCACCCACTTCAGATGGGCAGATTGATGATAACCCACCAATTCCCCGTGGCCCGACTTGAACTCTCGACCCAACTCAGCAAGTTGCATCCTCCATAAGAAGAGAGATGATGAAGTTCAAAGAAGCAATCATGTCCAGACTACCAAGGGTAAAGCTACCGATTAGGAAGAACATAGCTGAAACGATTTCTGACACCCCGTTCGTGGAGACAATCGTAGCTGTTGAACTGCCCCAAAAATTTAGCCCGCCCGAAATGAAGCTGTATGATGGATCCACGGATCCAGACGACCATGTAATACACTACAAGTACAAGATGATGTCAACCAGTTTGGCACCTAACCAATAGGAAGCTGGAATGTGTAGGAGCTTCGGAGAAATATTAGCGGGACCGGCGCTTACCTGGTGTAGGCACTTCATTTTTGCATATAAGTCCCGATAATGAGTCTCATATGGAGACACTACCTCTTTAAGTTGTGGAAGTCGCGGGAAACGGATGTCGGAAGGGAAAAGTCAGAAATTGACACCTTGTTGGATTTAATTTACTTGCCTAGCTTTGGGTTTGCTCGATGAACTTCTGTTTTAACTGTTAGCCTTGGCCCAAAACCCCCTACAAGCCACACACCAAGCCCACATACACCTAGCCACACACACAAAGCCCATCAAAGGACCTAATGCACGCCCGAACCCCTCAATCCACGCCCACCTCCTTCCAAAATAACAAAATCACACATTAAACACATGCTAAAATCAAGACAAATCACCTTCCCAAATTAAAGAAATCAAATCAAATAAAATTAAATCATATTCCTAATTAAAAGAGATCAAATCAAATCAAACCAAATCACATCCCTAATTAAATAGATTTTTCCTTATAGCACACTAATTAAAATATCTCCCATAATTACACAATATTCTTTCCTTAATCACATAAGGTAAACCCCAACCATTGCCTATAAAAAGAAGCCTAAACCAAACCTTAGAGGCCTAGACCATTCACGCCCAAGCACTCCAGAGAATTCCCCTCATTGCCGTGAATAAGCCCTCAAGCAAAGCCCTCCATTGTCGCACAAACAACCTTGAAACCAGCCCTCCCATTTCCGCACAAACACCCCTGAAACTAGCCTTCATATTACCGCAAATTTGTCCAGCACATTGACGCCCAAAGCCGAGAAAGAAGCCTTCCATTGCCGTAAAAAACACAAAACCATTCAAAGCCCCTTTTCTCTCTCGTCAACCTGCCCCCCTTAATAAACAACAACGCAACAACCTCTCTCTTCACAAACACAATAAAACCTAGAGCCCTTCCACCGATTGAACATTCCACACACAACACGCCCTTAAAACCTTAAACAAACACGTCTTTTTTCTCAGCCAAAGTAACTATCCCACATCGACCAAATAAAGAAACACATTGCCATCAACCCTCCACCTTAACCGACCAAACTTCCCAGTTTCACGCACTAAATACCTGCAGCAAAGAAACAAAGCCACTAAACCGAATCAATACAAGCCACAACATTAACAAAGCCACTAAACCAAATCAGCCAAACCGTGAAGTAAACTGCCTAATTACCAAAACTGCACTACCCATATACCACTGAATTCTGCACTTGAAAATTGCACAGAAAACTACCTAAATACCGCAAACAGTAACGGAAAATAACGACCATAAAACATCACCAAAACAACAGCGAAACAGAGTAAAACATCAGCTCAAAATAGCGAGGCAGCGAAGGAAAACAACGAACCAGTAAACCGGAGGAGTTGCGGAGCATTAACCCTTCCGACGGCCGTGTAACGCACTTCCAAGAGACGACTTAAGAGGTTAGACCTGAGGACACCCTTTTATATTTATCTCCGCTTATCTTCTGTTATTTGTTAATATTCATTCGCATGAGTATTGTTGGTTGATGTATGCTATGGCCATGGGATTAATGAAATATGTGTTATCTCTTGCAGTATATCGGATGGAAACCCGGACGTAAATTCCGTAGCCGAATCCGAATGGACGGTAGTGCGGTCTGCACTCGGGATACAATGCCATGTACCGCTTGAGAGACGCACATATTTCATGTCATCCGATCTTATGTTTATTTGTTGTTTATTAGAAATAGTATGTTACTTTTATGCATGATTAGGTTGTTTAGTATGTTATTTTTTTTTATGCATGATTAGGTTGTTTAATATGTTATTTTTTTATGCATGATTAGTTGATTATTTCCAAGCATGATTTAGTTATTTGTTTCGCATTAGGAACTTGATTATGTCTCTTCTACGTTTATGTTTAGGTTATTATTTATTTACATTGCCATGCTTAGCGATTTAATGTATGCATGAGATTGTGTGCTTGCCGTTATTTCGACTTACTTTTATGCATGCAAACTTAGATATAGGTTATATGCAAACTTAGATATAGGTTGTATGCGAACTTAGATGTAGGTTATTGTTGCGTAGACTTGGTTAGATTATTGCACAAATCCATTCATTACAAGTGGCATAAGTAAGGGACCATTCTGAACCAACGGTTTGAGGTCTTCCCTTGCGAGGGGTGAGTGCGGCCTTAATCATTTTCCAAGTTCACACTGGGTGGCGAATCTATGTTATTTCTCTAGTTTAGTTCCCCCGTGGGCTACTCCGTACTCCCGACCGGGCCGCGAGCCTAGAACCAGCGTCGCCGATTTCTGTGCCCTACACCTGGTTCATCAACCTGCCATACAGATCCATCGAATCCTACCAAAAATTAGCAGAAAAATTCATGCAACATTTTGCATATTCATGTAAACTCGAGAAAGCTACGGATGATCTTAATACCATTCAACAGAGGAGAAGAGAGTCATTGCAGAGTTACATAGCTCGCTTCAACAATGAGAGAATTAGTATTCCGGATCTTCATCAACCTACAACAGTGGAAGCCTTCCGGAATGGACTACTCTACGAAAGTGGACTCTACAAGAAGTTGACCAAGTTTCGATGTTATACGATGGACCAAGCCATGATGCGGGCCCAAGTTGAAATAAGATGGGAAGATGACAATAGAAACAAAAGGTGGGAAGACATTCATAGTTCGCAGGTTGATAGAAGACTTGTTGCTTCCAGGCGACGCGACATAGTTGCTCGCCCTCATTCGGAAATGAGAATTCAACAGAGAGGAGAAATAATGCATTTCCACAAAGACTTTGACAGACGACCAAAGCCTTACAAGAACTGGGAGGAAGCGCCATCATGGAAACCCAGGCTCCCAGACTACAACTTTACGATTTCCCCAGGAGAGTTGGTCTCGATACTTAAGAAAATGGGAAATGAAGTAAAATGGCCCACACGTTCCAGGGAGAACTCTACTAAAAAAGACACCCGAAAGTGGTGTGAGTTCCATCGAGACTATGGTCATACGATAGCAGAGTGTGTAGCTTTGAGATTGGAAGTCTTGGAGCTGTTGAACAAGGGATTTCTAAGAGACTTGCTCACAGAAAAGGGGAAAGCCACCTTGGCACGAAACGATGAGAGAGATGGTCAAGGTGAAGCCCCAACCCCACCTCCACCTATTAAAAACATTGTTAATGTTATTTCAGGAGGATCAGAAGTTAGAGGAGTCTCGTACTCGGCGGCCAAACGACATTCGAGAGCTCTTTCTAGCAATATTTCTCACATTACGATGTCGGTGGAAAAGATGTTTACCAACTTGACTATAGAATTCCCAAGACGATAAAGATTCTCATAATTTGAATCCACACCACGACACCCTAGTTATCTCTTTGCAGGTGGCCAACTTTATGATCAAATGAGTGATGGTCGACACAGGCTCTTCAGCCAATATCATTTTCGCCACAGCCCTCGCGGACATGGGGGCCGAGTTGGATAAGATAAATAGGTGGATGACAGTGCTGATTGGATTTAGTGGGGATCATAAGTTCACAATGGGAGAAATATCACACCCAGTCTACGTAGCGGGAGTTAATAAAATGACCACGTTCTTGGTCTTGGACAACCATTCAGCCTATAATCTAATCATGGGCAGACCTTGGATTCATGAGATGAGGACGGTTTCATCCACCTATCACCAAGTTCTTAAGTTCCCAACCAGATGGGGGATTCAAGAGATTAAGGGCGATAAATCAACATCCAGAAGCTGCTACCAGACGACCTTAAAGGTGAAAGCCCTGACGGCATAGCAATTACAGAGTGGATCTCATAACGCAGAGCCGACTCTACCAAGTCTTGAGGAGTTTGACGAGATCCAGATTCACTCTCAATTTGCATATCACAAGGCACATATTGGAGCTAACTTGGACCCCAAACCGCGGGCCGATTTGATCGAAATTCTGAAGAGGCGACACGACAGTTTTGCTTGGTCTCACAAAGACATGACGCGAATCAACCCCGAATGGATTACTCACGAACTACACGTAGATCCAGACCACACCCCAGTTAGACAGAAAAGAAGGAAGTTCACACCTGAAAGAAATCGGATCATTGATGAAGAGGTTTAGAAATTGTTGCAGAATGGAGCTGTTAGAGAAGTGCAGTTTCCAGAGTGGCTTGCCAATGTGGTCGTTGTTAGAAAGAATAATGGAAAGTGGAGAGTTTGTATCGACTTTACAGATTTGAACAAAGCTTGTCTGAAGGACTCATTCCCACTTCCACACATTGACTCGATGGTCGACGCTACAGCTGGGCATGAGTTGTTGAGTTTCATGGATGCGTATTCGGGCTACAACCAAATCCCCATGCATCCAGACGACCAAAAGAAGATAGCATTCATCACCAACCGAGGTATTTACTGCTACAAGGTTATGCCCTTCGGCCTGAAAAATGCAGGGGCCACATATCAACGACTGATGAATAAGATGTTCTCCAATCAAATTGGGAAGACAATGGAGGTTTACACAGACGACATGTTGGTGAAGTCTTCTAAATCAGAACAACATCTTGAGCACCTAGAAGAAGCCTTCAACATCATGGACATGTATGGGCTGAAATTGAATCCTACTAAATATGCATTTGGTGTTGCTTCAGGGAAATTATTGGGTTACATAGTCACTCGTCGGGGAATTGAAGCGAATCCAGACCAGATTAAGTCAATCCTCAAAATTCCCTCACCTTCCAGCCCGAAGGATGTCATGCGACTGGCGGGGAGGATAGCAGCACTGAACAGGTTCATCTCTAAGTCTACGGATAAGAGCTTTCTGTTCTTCTCAACCTTAAGAAAGGCCATTAACTTCGAGTGGACTCCCGTCTGCGAAGAAGCTCTGGAAAGACTCAAGCGATATCTTACCACGCCACCTCTGTTATCAAAACCACTCGACAATGAGAGGCTGTTTATCTATTTGGGGGTCTCATAACATACGGTCAGTGCAGTTTTAATCAGAGAAGAGGCGGAAGCACAACTCCCAGTCTACTATGTAAGTAAAGCATTGCTGGGAGCGGAATCACGCTACCCAATAATGGAAAAGTTGGTGTTCCCTTTGATAACGACTGCAAGGAAGCTCAGACCCTACTTTCAGGGACATCCGATCTTTGTATACACTACATATCTGTTAATAAGCATGCTTCATAAACCATAATTATCTGGGAGATTGATGAAGTGGGCGATTGAACTCGGAGAACACGACATCGCGTACCTGCCCAGGACCACTATCAAATCTCAAGCCTTAGCAGACTTTGTAGCCGACTTCACTCCCAGCCTACTAGCTACAGCTGAAACAAAAGTCTGCTCTGTCTATTTGACCATTCCATGGAAACTTGTAGTCGACAGATCCAGTAACAAAAAGGGTTGTGGCCTCGGGATAATGATTGCCACTCTGGAAGGCGACGTTCTACAATGAGCAGTAAAATATGATTTTAGAGTTACCAACAACGAGGCACAATATGAAGCGCTGATATCAGGGTTGTCTCTCACTAAAGAACTCGGAGCTGCAAAGATAGATGAAGTCTGATTCGCAGTTGATTATCAACCAGATCCGAGGGTCGTATCACACACGAGGTACACAGATGGCATCAGACTTGCAAAAGGTAAAAGATATTCAGTCGACGTTTGATGAACTTACCATAACCAAGTCCCAAGAAGCGAGAACTCCCAAGTAGATGCTCTGGCTACCCTTGGTTCAACAATGGAGGGAGACAAACCACATTCAATATCGGTAGTATACTTGAACTGGCCAACTATTTGGAAAGAAGAAATGGTGCTTGCTTCAGTGAATTCAATCGACACTTGGACGACACCTATTATCAAATATCTGTAAGAAGGCATACTTCTCCATACGACAAAACCCAAGCTAGAAAAATCCGGAGACAGTCTGCAAGATTCACCATATTCGACGGTCAGTTGCTCTAAAAATTTCATTTTAAGGACCCTACCCGAAATGCCTCACACACGACGAGGCGCATCATGTATTGGCAGAACTACATGAGGGAGAATATGGGAATCACTCCAGAGGTAGAAGCTTAGCACTTCGAGCCCATTCGACAGGCTACTACTGGCCTACGATGAGGTCCGACCCAGCTGAATTCACTGGGAAGTGTGAAAAATGCCAAAGGTTTGATCCAATCTCACACCTCCCACCAGGAAAACTCAATCTCATTTTATCTTTTTGGTCGTTCATGAAGTGGGGAATGGACATCGTTTGAAAACTCCCAACCGCCCTAGGCCAGCGAGTATACATGCTTGTGCTGACAGATTACTACTCGAAGTGGATCAAAGCTGAATCATTTGCCAGGATATGCGACAAACAGGCTTAAACATTCGTCTGGAAGAATATCATCTGTCGGTTCGGCATACCAAGGGAAATCGTGACTGACAATGGTTCGTAATTCATCAGCCATCACTTTCAAGACTTCTGCAGAAATTGGGGCATAAAATTAAGTTTCTCGACCCCGAGCTTTCCATAAGAAAACGTCCAAGCCGAGTCGTCTAAAAAAATGATTCTGAATACTTTGAAGAATAGATTAGAGAAAGCTAAAGGCACTTGGGTGGATGAACTCCCGGGGGTGTTGTGGTTTTACAGGACGACACATCGATCTTCTACAGGCGAAACCCCATTTTCACTGGAATTTGGAACAGAAGCAGTAATTCCGACTGAAGAAGTTATCCCATCCCCACGCTACCAATGGCTCGATGAGGAATCGAATCGATAGATCATGAACTTCAGTCTTGATACAGTTGACGAAGTGATGGACCGAGCTTCCATTCGACTAGCAGCCCATCAACAGAGGATGGCCAGATACTTCGACAAAAATGTCAGAAGCATAACTTTTAAGGAAGAAGATTGGGTCATACGCAAAGTTTTTTAGGACACAAATGAGGTTGGAGATGGAAAATTGGGACCAAATTGGGAGGGCCAGTACCTCGTAACCAAAATTGTTGGGAGATGAGCTTACAAGCTACAGACCGTGGAAGGAACTCCCATCCGCAATAGTTGGAACGCCGTCCATCTTAAACGATTCATCCGGTAATGTCTACGATGCTAAGTTATTTTTCTTTCGAAGTGTGCATGCAGTACGTAAATGTCTTTTGAAAGTATGAAATACATAAATTTGTTGTTTGCAAAAAATCTTTCGACAGATTGGAATAAAATTCATTCATTTAGAATTCTTTTCATTCGACAAAATAGCTTTCTTTGTACAAAATAAAAAACATACATTAGGTTAGCAATGTTCTCAAATTTCTGGAGCACTGGCTGGTTGATCTTCTACAGCCATGGAAGTACTAGTAGGAATTTCTTCTTCTTCTTGAGCAGGTTCGGCTCCCGTGGGCTCAACGTCTTCTCTTTCCTTCACCCGAACTTCAGTCACCGCCGTATCAACTTCTAGAACTACGATCTCCATCACCTTATCCTTCTTCGACTCGTCTTTATCACTTTTTTCCTCCTCATCGCCCTCACTCGACGAGGAAAGCCCAGCTACATGTCTTTCATACTCCCGAATCCACTTCTTGGGCTTCCAATATACATGCTTCCCATCAAGATACTCATTAATCAAATCATACCTATCTTTTATCATTGAATCAATGGAAATCTCTTCCATTTGCTCAAGCAACTGCTCGTTCTCCTTCTTCACATTGTCAAAAATTTGCTTATAGGAATAGATCGTTAATTCATACATTTCTTTCTCCATTTTGAGTGTAGCTTTAACTTCCTTCAACTCCTTCTCGAGCCCCTTTTCCTTTCTCCGAGAAGCGACCAACCCGGACTTCAGCTCTGATGCTTCCTTCCTCACCACGGACAATGATTTCTCCAGTTCCCTGATCCTTTTCTGACTCGACTCCGCATACTTTCGCATGTACATGCTACATTCCAATGCCTAAAAATGAAACAAGTTAGAAGTCGTTCGACCAGTAATTGAAGAAATATAAAGAAAAGCTGAGTATAAGTACTTGGAAGTTTAAGGCTGTTGCTTTCTTCATGGCTTCCACTGGACTAATCTGCGTTAGCCTTTCTTCATCCCCTTCCAGAAAAAGCCCATCCACAAATGAATTTATGCTTGAAGGGTCCGAGATCGCAGTCGACTTGCGAGGAACCCTTAAAATAACATTGTCAATATCTTCTTCCACATCCGCAACAATTTTCCTTTTCTTCCCAACTGAAGTCATTTCAATCGATTTCCCCTTCTCCAAAACAGCCCCACTTGATACGACATCATTGGGCTGAGGCTCTGCTACCTTCTCAATTTCAGGTTCATTCACCTTCAACTTTCTGACCTTCCTCCGATTCTTCATTTTGTCGAGTGAAGCCATTTTGAATGTTCCATACATCATGTTCTCTGAGCATAAGAGTTCTTAGGATTTAGAGGCTTTAAAAGATAGACTCTCCATATAATTCCTGACACGACCAACAACCAGATATCACGGGCAATACGTCTTTACAAAAGGCCAGAAGGGTACATTCTCGACTGTGAATATCCTTCCACAACAGAGTCGCCCTTAACATCTCCTCTACCAAGATGACTCTCCAATCTCTTTCCTTAGCCGGCAAAGCTAGAATCGACTTGGTGTTTGAAATGGTTCGACTAGTAGAGTCAAATGACCTATTTCGTAAAGGATCTGCAATAAAAAAGTTCACGATCATTCCAATTCGTAAGTAAATTTGAAGATGGAATATAATAGATAAATGTTACTCACTCGACAAACTCCAATGTTATGGGATTCAACCAGTTCCAGCCGAACCAAATATACCCTCACCTCTCACAAAGAAGTAATCAGATTGCCAATTTCCCAAATCATTGGTTGGCAATCCAATAACTAAATGTTTCTTTCTCTGGCGAAGAAACAAGGTATATCTTCTCTTCTCCTTCAAGTGTTCTTTTAGATAGTATGTGGCCAAAACATCCTTCACCTCAAAAAGCACTCCTAACTCGAAGGCCATACACTAAATCGACAACAGAATCCTTCAAGTATTGGGCATCAGCTGAGAATAAGCGATCTCAAAATGATCCAAAACTTCCCAAACTAATCTTGGAATAGGGAATCTCAAGCCATCAGTGAATGGTCGCACATAGAATCCCATCCACCCCAGAACTTTGTAGTCAATTCTCTCACTCGATAAAGGTACTCTCAGTTCCAATGTATCAGGAAACCTAAACTTGCACCCAAGTTCCCTCAATAATTTCCTAGTCATTCGACTAACAGGGTTTTTCGATAACAGATTAGTTGGTTCACTTGTACTAGGTAGTTCACTCGACTCTACAATGGCTGGTAAAACCCTTAGTGGAATAGCTTCGGTAGTGACTTCTTGGGATAACTTAGCTACGGTTATTATCCCAGCTTCAATCAGATCCTGATACGACCAATCCCTATATACTTCATCCACCTCCGTCTCGCTTGAGGATGATTCGACAAATTCATCAATCTTAGCACCTAAGCTGCCTAAGGATTCTTCATTCAATTTTTTCCAGACGACCAACATATAAACACCAAATACCTAAGAAAACTACTCCCTAAAGATCAAAACCCTCAAACACAAATTCGAAAATAAGTCTATGGTTCGAAAGATCAAACAGCCTATGTTTAAAGATTAATGAAGAACAATAGATGGGTTTGAGAAGAATACCTTGAAGGCTTGAGAGCTCTCCCAACTTGATCACTGAAGAGAAATTTTGAGAATGAGGCAAATGAACCTTCAGAGCTCTCTTATATATCCTTCCATTTTGGCGCCTCAAATTCCCGCCAAAATTCCTCGTAAATATTGCTATGGTTATGTTAGAAGACTAGAGAAAAACCTAGAAGCGGTCTTAGTGTCGAATGAAAAACGACATAAAAGGCTTGGCAAGGAAAATGCTCACTCGACATAAGACACTCGAAAGTCTTGGCTTAAAGAACATCCTAATTATCCGACGATGTCGATTGAAAGTGACTCCTGAACCTTCATCTGGTTCAGTCGATCGGGGACATCCCTCATGGACTCTTATCGAGGCAAAAGAAGATATGGACTTCACTCAGTACATAGGACATGTCATGCAAAATGAATATATGGGCTTCCCTTAGTCCATACGACATGTCGAGTGAATGTGACTCCTGAACCCTTATCTGGTTCAGTCGACCAGGGACATCCCCCATGGACTCTTGTCGAGTCAAAAGAATATATGGACTTCATTCAGTCATACGACATGTCGTGCAAAATGAATATATGGGCTTCCCTCAGTACATACGACATGTCGAGTGAAAGTGACTCATGAACCCTCATCTGGTTCAGTCGACCAGGAACATCCCCTATGGACTCTTATCGAGTGAAAAGAATATATGGACTTCATTCAGTCCATATGACATGTCGTGCAAAATGAATATATGGGCTTCCCTCAGTCCATTTGACATGTCGAGTGAAAGTGACTCATGAACCCTCATCTGGTTCAGTCGACCGGGGACATCCCCGATTGACTCATGTCGAGTCAAAAGAATATATGGACTTCATTCAGTCCATACGAAATATCGTGCAAAATGAATATATAGGCTTCCCTCAGTTCATACGACATGTCGAGTGAATGTGACTCATGAACCCTCATCCGGTTCAGTCGACCGGGGACATCCCCCATGGACTCTTGTCGAGTCAAAAGAATATATGGACTTCATTCAGTCCATACGACATGTCGTGCAAAAAGAATATATGGGCTTCCCTCAGTCCATTCGACATGTCGAGTGAAAGTAACTCATTAACCCTTATCTGGTTCAGTCGACCGGAGACATCCTCCATGGACTCTTGTCGAGCCAAAATATTATATGGACTTCATTCAGTCCATACGATATGTCGGGCAAAATGAATATATATGGGCTTCCCTCAGTCCATACGACATGTCGAGTGAATGTGACTCATGAACCCTCATCTGGTTCAGTCGACTGGGGACATCCCCCATGAACTATTGTCGAGTCAAACGAATATATGGACTTCATTCAGTCCATACGACATGTCGTGCAAAATGAATTAATAGGCTTCCCTCAGTCCATAAGACATGTCGAGTGAATGTGACTCATGAACCCTCATTCGGTTCAGTCGACCGGGGACATCCCCATGGACTCTTGTCGAGTCAAAAGAATATATGGACTTCATTCAGTCCATACGACATGTCATGCAAAAAGAATATATGGGCTTCCCTTAATCCATTCGACATGTCGAGTGAAAGTAACTCATGAACCCTCATCTGGTTCAGTCAACCGGGGACATCCCTCATGGACTCTTGTCGAGTTAAAAGAATATATAGACTTCATTCAGTCTATACGATATGTCGTGCAAAATGAATATATGGGTTTCCTTCAATCCATACGACATGTCGAGTAAATGTGACTCATGAACCCTCATCTCTGGTTCAGTCGACCGGGGACATCCCCCATGGACTCTTGTCGAGTCAAAAGAATATATGGACTTCATTCAGTCCATACGATATGTCGTCTCAGTCCATATGACATGTCGAGTGAATGTGACTCCTGAACCCTCATCTGGTTCAGTCGACCGGGGACATCCCGCATGGACTCTTGTCGAGTCAAAAGAATATTTGGACTTCATTCATTTCATACGACATGTCGCATAAAATGAATATATGGGCTTCCCTCAGTCCATACGACATGTCGAGTGAAAGTGACTCATAAACCCTCATCTGGTTTAGTCGACCGAGGACATCTCCCATGGACTCTTGTCGAGTCAAAAGAATATATGGACTTCATTCAGTCCATACGACATGTCACATAAAAAGTATATATGGGCTTCCCTCAGTCCATTCAACATGTCGAGTGAAAGTGACTCTTGAACCCTCATCTGGTTCAGTCGACCGGGGACATCCCCCATGCCCTCTTGTCGAGTCAAATGAATATATGGACTTCATTCAATCCATACGACATGTCGTGTAAAATGAATATATGGACTTCCCTCATTCCATACGACATGTCGAGTGAAAGTGACTCATGAACCCTTATCTGGTTCAGTCGACCAGAGACATCCCCCATGGACTCTTGACGATTCAATCGAAGACATGATCCTCCCACGGATCATACGACCATAACGAATAACATGGCCTCAGAACCTTCATCTTTGTTCGGTCAACTAGGGGCATTTCCCAAGAAATCGTATCAGGTCATCAGCTTTTGAGCCTTTGGAAGGATCAATAAAAGTGCTCCACAACCTGATTCGTTTGACAGTAATACTCTCCAAGTCAAGGACTTCTGGACTTAGAGAGTAGGGGACAAACTATACGGGTCAAAATTAGGCCCAAGGGCAAAGTCGACATTTCACTCCTGGACCCACCACGAAATCAGAGACCCAAAGCCCAAAATCAAATCCAGTTTAAAAACCAAAGCCGGGCCGAAAGCCCATCTCTCATCACCCATCAATAACCAGGTTGGCAAAACGTCTAAACATATAAATCCCACCAATTAAATCAGCAGTTACAAAGATGGTAATAAACACCACCATCAAGTCTACAGTTACAGGATTCCCAACGGTCAGGAGAAAAATGACACCACATCAGAAGGCTTATAAGAGAGAAGGACCCAGACAGGGGAGAGGGGCATCGAACATCAGACAATTCTACAACATCACACCCAAGAAATATCAAATCCCGCCCCCACGGCAAAAAAAACCGAGAATGAGGTAATTCTAAGCCTAAATCTCTCTACTTCCGTCAGACACATTTTACTGACTTAAACGTCGGAGAGCCTATGGCTTCCACCACACCGGTGAGCAGCACTCCCCGCTCATACTACCCTAGTTTTGCAGGTTCACTATGTTGGACAATTATGACCCATAGCGTCACTATTTTTACAGATCATGGTGTTGTTGTACAAATTAACTATGTGACAAGGAGATTTCACTCTTATTATTTGTGATTAGATCACCTAGATGTATAAATGATAGGAGGTCCTTATGATTAGTTCCTGGATTGAGATGATATGAGACAGTATCAGTCCACGAAGGATTAATCATTAATATCCCTAGTCGTAGTATTATCGAGACTGTACATCGATAATGCGGAATAGACTAGTATTACACTTGTGCGTGTTATGTGAGATCATAACGACATAGTTCTCATATATTTGGGTATAGGATACTAATGCAAGTGTAATAGGAGGTTGTGTTTTACCGATGGTACGGAAAATAGCTTCGATCTGGATAGACCCCTCGGAATTCCATTGGTGGTATGACTATGTATCTATGGAAGTTCGAAATCAGGGTAGGTGTATTTGGTCTTAACCTGAGACTTGCACCGCTAATGCTTGCGACAATCGATATGCTTTAGTTTTGGTCGTCCAGGGCTTTAACCGGTTCTGTGTACGCCTCTGCTGGGTATATTAAGAATCGTAGTGTATTGGGTGTGATGTCAATACGGAAGTATCACTCCAGTCATAGTGGAGATGATGTCACGTAGGATACGGTACTAGTGCTCTTAAGTACTGCAGTCATCGGGATGTTATGACTAGGTCATGTATATCCGATTATAGATACTAGTTACCAGACATCCGACATGTGCTTCGTACGGGGCAGACACGATTCCAGCCCCAGGCCTAGCACGTGACATCCGATACTAGATCGTAATACGCAATACTACGTATACTACGCCTGACATAGATTATATATTCCAGTAAGAATATTTCTGGAGAATTGGGTAGGCACGGTGCTTTGCTAGAAGCCAACCATGTCTTGTAAATCGGTAAGCACGTGGTACGAGGTACGCACGTATTCGGATAATCCGATGACCGTATTTACTGCCAACATATCCAGGGATCTCTTGGGTCGCTTCCCAAAGATTCACCGATGACAGTTGATTTAATTAGAATTAATATGGGATTAATTAAGAGAGATAATTAATCTGGGATTAATTAAGAGAGAGAAAATTAATCTGGGATTAATTGAGGTATTATTTAATCTGGGATTAAATGTGTTCGGAAGAGAGAGAACAGGATTAATTTGGAATTAATCGGTAAAATAAATTTAATAGTTAAATTTGATTTTTCTATTTAATCTATTCGTATGGGCTAAAATTAATATATTGGATATATTATATGAATTGGATTTCATTACGGAATTAAAGTCGGAATTTAATACGAACGAATTAATTTATAATTAATTCATAAACGACATTCGTAATATATTTGGGGCCCACTTCACATGTGGTAGTTGGGAGGGTAGTTGGCATTTATGCCAAGCCACCCACCATCCAACTACCTTGGAATGGTTTTGGTGAAACCATTTACCCAACTACCTTGTTTAGGTAAAAGGGTAAATTGGTTTTACCTAAAACTCTTCTCTCTCTCTTCACTTGTGTATGCATCACACAAAACACACTTGGAACAAAATGGAAACCATAATACTCTCTCAAATGGGCGTGAATGGCCTTCATTTCTTCTCTTTGATTTTGTTGCAATTTCAAAGGAGCTAGCACTTCATGTAATCAACTAAGGTTATAGGGAAACAACTTCAAAAGCTTGGAATCAACAAAGGAAGGATCTTGGAGATCTTCAACTCAAAGCTTGGAATCAACAAATGAAGCATCTTGGATCTTGGATCTTCTTCTCAAAATTATAAAAGCTCAAATCCATTCAATGTAAGTAATTCCACACAACTTATTTTGAATTTATGAACATGTTTTCATGCTTATTAAATCTTTGGCATGTTCTAGGAACACTAACAATGGTATCAAGAGCCAATTTTAAGCATGAAAATTTTAGGGTTCATGAGACTAAAATTTGGGGCTTTTGTGTTTTGAGCATGATTTTTTCAAATTGATGCTTTGTGTATGCTTAGAATATGATAACTTAGAGTTATGCATGATTAGATTTGAAACAAATCAAAAGAATCAAAAGTTGAAAAATTCTTAGTGTGGCCGAATTTAATAAGGCAGTGCACTGCAGTTTTTTTTTTTGTAACATGAAATAATGTGTTTTAATGCTAGATTAAATGTTGATTGTTGGTTTGATTGGATTGGAATCAAAGTCAATAAATTTTACGTTAAAATCAAAGAGCATGTTGACATGAAATGATGAATTTAGGATTCAATTTGGTTGAGCATGAAATGATGTGTTTTGGCTTCAATTTGTGTTGAGCATGAATTGATGGATTAAGCATGATTAATTAAGTTAATTGGTATTTTGGAAATATTGAGTTTAATTAATTAATCATGGCTAATACAATTTAATTAAAATAATTGTGATATTTTTAATATTATAATTATGTTAATAAGCCTTTAATTATGTATTGGGCTAAAAGTGTGTATTTGGGCTTAATGGGCTTGGTTTGACTAAGTTTGGTTTTGGACTTTTGGATTGGATCCAATTGGGCCCAAAACCAATTCCATAACGTCCAAATATATCACTTGACCCTTTAAAGAATTTAATTGGGCCTAATGGGCCTAAATTAATTTGTAGGCAATAGGGTTATTCCTATTGGGCCTTGGCATTTTAGGTTTGATCCATTATGGCCAAAGCCCATGCCTTAAGAATTAATTAAAAGCCCATTGGACTTTAATTAAAATGACATTGGATGTTATTGGGCCTTTTGAGACCCATTAAGATTGGATTTGGAATCCAAGTCTTTAAGGCTTATAAGTAAGTGTATATATTTAATTTGGAATTAAATTGAATTAGTATTGAATACAAATAAATTGGATTTAAAGTTGTAGTTCAATATAATTCAAGAATACTTACTTTGAGTATTTATTCTTAAACGAGTTTGACTCATGCAAATCAAATCGTTGTTTGAACATTGGATGGTCATTAATTCAAAGATTAATTAATTGGATTAGATTGATTGAATAACATGATTTGTATGAATACATGAATGTGTTATATGAATAATGTATATCAGATGGATATTAGAAGGGCGAGGGCAATTTTGGAAATTGTAATAAATTTAGAATTTATTTAAATTGGACCTGCGTGTCCAGCCTTTTATCTCCTTTCTCATTGTATTTCTCTTCTCACATATTCCGCTCAATGTAAATGAGGTTTCTTTATTGTATTTTGTAATTGGGTAGAAGTTAGAATAGTTCTAGCCGGGGAGAGGAAAGGGAGTGATTTGTTCTAGGAACAATTTGTGACATATCCATCAGTATATCATTATTATTTATTTATTTACGCGCTTTATTATGTATTTAGAATGCATGTTTAAGGGTGTATGATGATGAGAGCTTAAAAAAGATAATAAATGGTTGTCAATTTGCACGCGAAAAACCCTCAAAACATATTAAGCGTTTTTCCTTCCGTTGATGATTTTTACTCAAGATCCAAAGTTGGCATTGGTTTGTTTGGCCAAAGTCAAGACCTTTGTCAATTGCGGATGTGTTTGAATCATGAGAGTTTTGTTCCATATCGGTGTCTTGTCCAAGTCGTGATTTGTTGGCCAAAGTCAAGATCACTTCTTGTCCATCGACATTGATTACGAAGCTTTCCATGTCAATAGGTTCCGCTTAACTGGGATCATTAAGTTTGTTGTGCCAAAGCCAAGGCTTAGTTGATTCATAGGAAAAATGTTAGGTAATATATTTGATATATTGGCATATATAAGATATATGTTTAGGACTTGGATGTCCACCTACTGGATCTAGGAATTGGATAGGATCCAATTGATCTTAGAGATCTACCTAGTTAAGTATCATACAATTTGTTGGCCAAAGTCAAGATTGTGTGTTATTTAACGGGATCCTAGCCCACTATGAAACTAGGTTTCCCGAGTACTCCACAGAGGGTTAGAGGCTCGCCGAAAAATAGTGGGAGGCAAGAATTAAATTTGCAATATTCGTTTAGATACTTGCCATACGTGCTCAATCAAATATCATTCGTCAAATAAATTATATATTAGTTGGACTAATATTTATTGTTGTTTTAATTAAACAGTTGGACTGTATTCAAACTACTTCATTTATAGTTGATTATATAATTGGATTATAGTAATCAATATATTTGAATTTTACCTCTCATTTATATTTGATTATATAATTGGATTATAGTAATCAATATATTTGGATTTTACTAATCATGTATAATGATTATATAATTGGATTATTAATCAATATATATTTGATTTTAACTAATAAAATTGTAATAAATTATATAGTTAGACTATAGTAATCATTACATTAAATTGTACCTGAAATCGTTGATTAAATAGTTGGACTATTAAAATCAATATTAAAATGAAAGATTAATGTTTAAAACATTATCCTAGGAAAATGTGTTTAAACGACTTTAATTTTCAAATTGGGAATAAATTTCAGATAGTCCTGAAACTAATAAGTTACTTTATTGATAAAATAACATCTTAGGCCTAAGCCCGAAGTTAAGCAAATAGTAGAGCATGATCTTTGGAAGATTCATGTTGATGATAACTTTAATGTTTAATCCATTATGCTTGCCATAAAGACTCCTTAATTTCCTAATCGGAACTAAGGATTATATCCTTAAAGTATGATGAAGAAATTGAAGGATCTTCATAGATCTATTCTTAGATCGTAGAAGTATAAATTGCAATTAATAACTCTTGGAGAGTTAATGGCCATTCTCAAGGAGACAAAACCAAAGTTTGCAATAAGGCAAGTAGCGCAAGGCGCATCTTACTTCAATATTCTAGAAAGCCAAGGCTTGGCAAAGACTTCTGGAATGTGAAAAGGGCAAAGGCAAAATCATTATAATCTTCTAGGAAGATAAATGACATATCCCAAGATGTCTGCCTAAATTGTGGCAAACGGGGTCATTGAAGGATGATTGCCGTATGGACAAAGCAGACATGAAGGAATTGAAGACGAGCAAGGCTCTGACTTCAAATATGTTAGTCATAAATATGTTCACTACTAGTATTAAAATTGGATTTTAGATACTTAGTGTGATACATAAATATGCATTGATGTGCAGAATCTGTTGTGAGCAGGATACTGACTTCAGATGAGATTAATCTGCGAATTGGAAACGGGACGACAGTCGCTGTTTCAACCGTAGATGCCTAAGTTAGGAACTACCTTTGGCTGTGTACTTAAATTAGGAAACTGTTATAATGTAACTAGTTTGACTAGAAACATTATCTCCATATCGAGTATAACTCGTTGCGAGTGTGCCTTTATATTCTAGAACACTAAAGTGTTTTATTATATAAAGATGATGTTGAGATAAACACATTAGATTTGAATAACAGTATTTATATTTTGAATATAAATAAATCTCAAACATATAATATGACGAACAGATAGCTCAAACTGATTTGATCAGATAAGACTTATTTGTGGCAGTGTTGTCTGGGACACATTAAACATGATTCGTATATCCACACTTTTGAAGAGTGGATACTAGGATGGATTTGATTGCACTCAAATAAAGTCTACGAATCTAGTTTATTAGGTAAAGTACCTATAATACCTTTTACTTGGTGAAAGTGCAAGAACCACCGATCTGTTAGCCCTATTCATAGTGAAGCAAGTGGGCCCATGTCTAGCTAGGCTAGAGGTGGATATGAATGTTTCGTGACCTTACGGATGTGGCATCGCGTTATGGTTATATGTTTCTTTTGAAACACAAATCAGAAACTTTTAGAGTTTCGACACGAAATAGACGAATAGATCGGCTAAAGTATTAAAACATCACGGTTTGACCATGATGAAAATACTTAAGCAGTAAGTTTCTCATATACTTGAAAGAGTATAGTATTCTTTCAATGAGGACTCCTCTCGGAACACGTCAGTTTGATGGTGTGTCCGAACAGAGAAACCGAATTTTGTTGGACATGATAAGGTTAATCATGAGTCGCTCTGAGCTACCATTTTCCTTCAAAGGGATAAGCATTAACAGTGTAATACTTATTTTGAATAAAGTTCCATGAAAATCTGTTAGACAGAATTTCATATTAGATATGAACAAGAAAGAAACTGAGCTTTCTCACTCCTGATGATTTGGGAATGCTAGGCATATACGTTTGGATGATACCAAACTAGAACCCAAATTGGATAAGTGCCTAATATAATTGGTTATCCTAAGGAAACCAAAGTATAGTACTTATACAACTCACTAGAGAACAATGTAATTGTTGCTCACCATGCGGTTTTCCTAAGAGGAATACCGATATGCAGTGGTAAGTGGGAGGATAGTAAAACTCGATGAAAATCGGAGTAATACTGTTCAAGGCACCTAGTCCTTAATGGAACACAAACAGTTCATCAAGGATGAAACTGTACCACAATCTTCGAATACACAAGAACCGCGTTAGTTGGAGAGAATCATAAGACAACCTGGGAGGTATGGGTTTCTGATCTCACCTCATAAAGATGTCAATCTTATTGAGGAAGACGAACTGACTACATGAGGAAGTGATACAAGGTATCGACTCCCCATTATGGCAAAGTGCCATGAGTCCGAAATGGATTCCATGTATAACAACTATGTTTGGATACTAGTTGTTGTACCGCAAGGCATTGTGCCTATTGGTACTATATAAGTCTTCAAGGAAGACATACATGGAAGGCAACATACCAACGTACTAAGCTAGGCTTGTAGGGGAAATGTATCGTTATCAACATTGTGTTGATTACAACGAAATCTTTTACCTGTTGCCACGTTAAATCCATTTGGATAATGCTTGCTGATGCTGCATGTTTCATTTATGAAATATGGCTGCTGAACGGGAAAATCGCTTTCCTAAAAAGGAAACCTTTTGGAGGATGTTTAAAACATCCTGACGGTTTTGTCGTCTCAAAACTAGCAAACAAGGTTTGCAAGTTATTCGATCCATGTTTGGATTGAAGCAAGCATTAGGTTCTTGGAATTATCATTTCGATGTAATCATAATAGTTTATGATTTAATTCAAAAAGAGAAATGATTTTTGTGTATATAAGGAGGTTAGTGGGAGCGTACTGACATGAATGTCCTAAATAATGATATATGGCATTTCTTGGAAATGATATTCCATATTACAATCGGAGAAAGCTTGGCTTTTATGAAAATTCTCCGTAGAATTCTTGGGAGAAACAATCTTTATTCTAGGAATAAAGATCTACTGGGATAGATTTAAATTTGTTAACACTCTCTGAGAACTCGTACATTGAAAAATGTACGTGACCTGGTGTCTCATACGCTTTGATCATATGGAGTCACAAACGGGTCAATCCAAGTGATAGTCACTAGATTGATATTAAGAACATCCGTTAGTATCTTATAGAACTAAGGATGATGTCTTAAACTATGGAGAATGAGAACTTGAAGTGACTGGGATCACTGCTGTAAGTTTTCTAACCGATAAAAACAACGGTACAATACAGTTTGAATAATGGAACAGTGAGCTGGAAATATTCCAAGCAAGATACTGTTACCGAATAAACAACAAATGCGGGTCATTTCTGCGGCTGAGGCAGCAATAGAAGCCATCTGGGTCATTAAAAAATCTAATTAGATTAGATATAGTTATGTTAGCAGCTGAGCTAGGCTCCAGCGCAGACTAAGGAATTAATGGTCTCATCAACGATCCAGGTATATACTTCGACTATTCATCTGATTCGTTCAGATCATACATCGTGGCGATGTGATGATCGAATAAATTACATCAGACGATAATCATACAAATCCACTGACGAAAGCCTTTCCTCAGCAGTTTGAGCGAACCGTACATAGTTTGGGTGTAAGACACTCGAGTGACTGGCAATAGGCCAAGTGGGAGATTGTTGGACAATTATGACCCATAGCGTCACTATTTGTACAGATCATGGTGTTGTTGTACAAATTAACTATGTGACAAAGAGATTGCACTCTTATTATTTGTGATTAGATCACCTAGATGTATAAATGATAGGAGGTCCTTATGATTAGTTCCTGGATTGAGATGATATGAGACAATATCAGTCTACGAATGATTAATCATTAAATATCCATAGTCGTAGTATTATCGAGACTGGACATCGATAATACGGAATAGACTAATATTACACTTGTCCGTGTTATGTGAGATCATAACGGCATAGTTCTCATATATTTGGGTATAGGATACTCGTGCAAGTGTAATATGAGGTTGTGTTTTACCGATGGTATGGAAAATAGCTTCGATCTGGATAGACCCCTCAGAATTCCATTGGTGGTATGACTATGTATCTATGGAAGTCCGAAATCAGGGTATGTGTATTTGGTCTTAACCTGAGACTTGCACCGCTAATGCTTGCGACAATCGGTATGCTTTAGTTTTGGTCGTCCAGGGCTTTAACCGGTTCTGTGTACGCCTCTGATGGGTATATTAAGAATCGTAGTGTATTGTGTGTGATGTCAATACGGAAGTATCACTCCAGTCATAGTGGAGATGATGTCACGTAGGATACGATACTAGTGCTCTTAAGTACTGCAGTCATCGGGATGTTATGACTAGGTCATGTATATCCGATTATAGAGACTAGTTACCAGACATCCGACATGTGCTTCGTACGGGGCAGACACGATTCCAGCCCCAGGCCTAGCACGTGACATTCAATACTGGATCGTAATACGCAATACTACGTAAACTACGCCTGACATAGATTATATATTCCAGTAAGAATATTTCTGGAGAATCGGGTAGGCACGGTGCTTTGCTAGAAGCCAACCATGTCTTGTAAATCGGTAAGCACGTGGTACGAGGTACGCACGTATTTGGATAATCCGATGACCGTATTTACTGCCAACATATCCAGGGATCTCTTGGGTCACTTCCCAAAGATTCACCGATGACAGTTGATTTAATTAGAATTAATCTGGGATTAATTAAGAGAGATAATTAATTTGGGATTAATTAAGAGAGAGAAAATTAATCTGGGATTAATTGAGGTATTATTTAATCTGGGATTAAATGTGTTCGGAAGAGAGAGAACGGGATTAATTTGGAATTAATCGGTAAAATAAATTTAATAGTTAAATTTGATTTTTCTATTTAATTTATTCGTATGGGCTAAAATTAATATATTGGATATATTAATATGAATTGGATTTCATTACGGAATTAAAGTCGGAATTTAATACGAACGAATTAATTTATAATTAATTCATAAACGACATTCGTAATATATTTATGAGGCATCGTTATTTAATTAAATTAGATTTAATTATTTAGCGACGAAAGTTCGTTTAATCGGATTAAACGGAACTGAGCCGTGGCAAATGTTCGTAGAGACATTTGAATTTTGAATTCAAATGTGGGGCCCACTTCACATGTGGTAGTTGGGAGGGTAGTTGGCATTTATGCCAAGCCACCCACCATCCAACTACCTTGGAATGGTTTTGGTGAATCATTTACCCAACTACCTTGTTTAGGTAAAAGGGTAAATTGTGTTACCTAAAACTCTCTCTCTCTCTCTTCACTTGTGTATGCATCACACAAAACACACTTGGAACAAAATGGAAACCCTAATACTCTCTCAATGGGCGTGAATGGCCTTCATTTCTTCTCTTTGATTTTGTTGCTATTTCAAAGGAGCTAGCACTTCATGGAATCAACTAAGGTGATAGGGAAACAACTTCAAAAGCTTGGAATCAACAAAGGAATGATCTTGGAGATCTTCAACTCAAAGCTTGGAATCAACAAATGAAGCATCTTGGATCTTGGATCTTCTTCTCAAAATTATAAAAGCTCAAATCCATTCAATGTAAGTAATTCCACAACTTATTTTGAATTTATGAACATGTTTTCATGCTTATTAGATATTTGGCATGTTCTAGGAACACTAACACACTAGTGCCCCTCAAATCAGATTCTCGATTGTGGACCTCTGGTGAAAATCGACATCCACAATCTCTTCATTATAATGGAAAGCTCATCACACAACACTAATATTCCTAAGACGGAGGATATCACTCAACATACAACCGATGAAACAACTTCATGTATTCAAGTAAGAAATCGAGGTTCTGAAATGTTGATAAAATATTTCGCTCTGGTCGTGAATGATGTCACTGGTTAGAAGAATGATGTCTTCAATTATTTTGGAAAATTTTACATTCACACCGGTGGGTATGGAACTATGACGGGTCATATGCCTTTCTGCTGTGTAAATCCCTTTGCAATAAGCCTTGGTTTGAATTTCCAAAGTTTTATACCAGCACCCTTTTTTTATCTTGTAAACCCATTTAGAGCCAACAACTCTTATGTTCTTTGGTCTTTCAACAATCTACCAAGTATTGTTCTTTGTCAGAGACTCAAGTTCATCTCTCATTGCTTCAATCCATTGTTGCTTGTTCTGACTTGTAATGACTTCTTTGTAACTCTTTGATAATGCATATTCTATCAAGTTTGCATATCCATACCTTACTGGTGGCCTTACTGCCCTCATTTTCTTATCTTTGATTAACTGATAATCTTCTTTATTTGTTTATTCTTCTTCTTCTGTTTTTTGTTCAGACTCTACTTCTGATGTGTCAGCTTGGTCTTCAATTTCTCCATCTGCCTTTCTAAGCTCCACCTCAAACTTTGTAGAGTCTGATTCTGAACCATCTCCATCTGAATTAACATCAGAATGTTCAATCCTTTTCAGCAATACATCCTCATTAAATGTTACATCCCTACTGACTATGTATTTAGGTGGTGTAAGACCTGTTATCCAGACCTTATAACCCTTCATTCCATCAGGATATCCTAAGAATACTCATGTTAGAGCTCTAGGTTCGAATTTACCTTGCTTAACATGAACATAAGTAGGGCATCCAAAGATCCTCAAGCCTGTATAGTCAAGAGCTTTACCTGACCACATCTTGTTAGGGATATGCCCTATACCCAACTTGTGGATGGGCTATATGTACATGTATTTGTAATATTTTCATTAATTAATAAAATGAAAATCTTTATTATACGTGTCTTACATAACTTATATGAATCATCAACACTGTAATAAAGCCCTTGGAGTAATAAGACGATGGCTTCCACGCCTTATGACAATCATTACTCTTAAAGTTCCTAGTCATAGTTTTGTGAATAATCTGGGCGTTCACAAAGCGGAGAGACTAGCATGATGATATGATCCGTCCTTAAGTGGGGTAGCCGATCTCATAGGCCACTAGCGAATATCCGTCCACTTGGTGTATCACATGGATGCATGAGTTGCTCATGTCCATCGAACTGACCGCCGAAAGTTTTCATATGGAGTGTTTATCCCATGTGTCTGTGAGAACTTTCATGTATCGATTATATGACTAGTCCTTTGACTTGAGGTCTTTACAATCTTATGTGTGGATCAAATAACTTTGACATTCTCCTTCCCCAGTTCAAAATATCTGGTCATAAGGGTATGAATGGTTCATTTGTTGAAACACATGAAGTTTGTAAAGATACAACAGAGAATCGCCACTCTCTCAGATAATATTTTCTTATAAGAGTAGTATTCTAGTTCGCGAGTTGATATGTTTGATCAGTGCTTGAGACTGTGGCCACAGCGGAAGAATCATGTGAGATTCTTGGGTTAGCACGATTCATGACATTATCAACATCATACCTTTGACCATATGGGTAGACACTTTATGTACCTTAGGTCAATAGGTGGGGATACAGTGAGGCGAGGGACCGTATCATATGTAAATCGCATACAGAATGGGTATATATATCTTTCCTTCTCATTTGGGGGTCTTGGCATGTTGCTAGATGTCAACCTTGGTCATTGAAATTGAACGACCATCTGATCGGAGGATAATTTATGTTCGATTAAATTATCACAATTCATTCCATATCCAAGTTGAGGGGAACCCAAAAGGTCACACACAAAAAAGTCGAAATCAATGGTTAACAATGCACAGTACAAATATAACAGCATATATGATTGTTGTAGGAATTGTTCAAAAATGGTTCAATGTGTTTAATTATTGAACATATCATTTATGAGGTTCCATAGTGGCTTAGGGATTGGTGAATGATGATATGGGCACTTTGGGAATTGGAATAAAAAAAATTAAAAAATTTACTATTCATATGAATAGTAATGTGAATAGTAATTTTTTATTTGGTTTGAATTCCAATTCTTCCCAAACTCTTATTAGGGTTTTATAATCTCATTAAACCACTAAATTAAGATCCAATGGCTAAGATTAAATTAGCTTTTATCCCACATCGGATTCTTAATTAATTTTGTTGTCTTTGGAGCACTATATATACCCAAAGAATTCTTTACAAATTTGCTACACCAAAACCTTTCATATCTTGGGTTTATATAAGTGAGCAACTCTAAAGTTTAAGAGTAAGCCACTTATTTTGAGGATTCTTAAGTCTAATTGACTAGAGGAACCTCGAGTTAAAAATTTTGAGGTATTTGCCTAGGCTAGCACCAAGGGCAAAGTACCCGTGCACTCAAGGCGTAGTCTTACCGTTGAGTTTTGGCTTTGGTGTGTGCATCTTTGGAGGCCACACACTTGGGTGGCTCTTTGGAATGTGGAAGAGCTTTCTGAGTTCGAGAAAAGCTTGTAGATTGGAGGGATGACTGGAGGAGTCTTCGGTTCAAGTAAGTCTTTTTCTTTCTTTATTTGAATTAGAGTTCTTATGATAGTTAGCATGTTTAGGTTTATGTTTTTTGCATGTTTTATTAGTTTTATGCTTAGAATATGTAGTGACATGCCTAGAATTGTAGAATAATCAAAACAAATGGGTCTTGGGCAAAGGGAAAGCGGCATAATAATTTTTACTTTCCGCTGTGCACTCGCGGCCGCTTCCCAACAGTGGTATCATCGCGCCGTTTTTGTTTTGATTAGTTCTCACTCGTTTGAACTCGAAATTGGGTTTTAAAAGATCGTTGGAAAGCTAACACTCTGAACTTAATTTTAGGCACAAGTTTTGCATGATTTGGTTAAGATTTGAATTATGAAATTACATTTAAACTTCACGTGTCTGCAGAAAAATGTGAATAGTAAATTTATTTGAATAAAATAAAATGCAATATCATAATTAAATATTAATCAAAGTCATTTAATGTCTAAAATAATTCCAACACATTAAAACTCATATGCTTAATGATTCTATGTATGATTAGAATTGGCATGATTATTTTATGGTGCAAGCATCTAGAGACTTTCTAAGAAATAGAGAGTGTATTGCTTATCTCTTAGCTAATTAATTATTCTGTGATGAACTTAGAGATTTATTACCTTTAAGGCTAATAAATATAAATCACTTGTTTATAATAAAAGACATTATAAAAGATACAAGTGGGTTGGGACCAAGGGGTTAATAAAACTTTCCAAACTAAAGTTAATTTAACTAAAGGTATTACTAGAGTTAGATAATGATTTGGTGTCTTCCTTCACTAACTACCTTTTTATAGCCAAAAGGAAAAGTTGTGAAGACATCTAAATAATCATTTACTCAAAGCTTACCTTAAATCATATTTAAAGTGTTGGACTAATTTGGAGGATCTATTGTTTATTCATGTCACCAAGGCAATAAGAGCCTAAGAGGTAAGGGTATTTAAGAGAGTTCGCCCCACCCTCCCTTTGGGGAATTTTCAATGGAGGAATGCATTTGACAGTTATTCACTTAAACTTGCTAAAATCCTCAATAATAATTTAAGTCGAAAATTCACCTCCCATTGTAAAGTATAGACCCAAAGGGCTTAAACCATATTGGCAGGACTAGGCTTTACCAGACTGACCAATATCAATTTGTCCCTAAATCGTACTATTGACAATAGTTTGACTTTTCTGAGTCATAAGACGCAACGACCCTTAGGCGTGGTCTTATAACTTAGTGGCAAAGATTAGGTGTCAACAAGGACTAGCATAAGCTATGACATGTTTGATTGCCCAACCCAATGATCAAGGAATTGTGATTTATATCATAAATTGGTTGGGAACCTACCTAATTATCATATTTTATAACGACCGGCCCTAGTCGGAGTTATGAAATGATGATAATGGGATCCTTGCCCACAAGAAATCCATCATATTGGGGTTGATGCGATTTGCTTAAAATTTTAAAACAATTGAGTGGGAGCAACTTCATAATATTAAAAGCACATGTTATTATGAAATATTAATGAAAACATATTTCTAATTTTAACATTTTCTCTTAACAGGTGGGTTAAAATATTTCACAAACATTCAAATGGAAAACAGAGTATCACTTCGTTCCATCCTTGATGAGCATAAGCTCAAATGGGACAACTACAATGACTGGTTTAGAAACCTTAAAATTGTCTTACGACAAGAAAAGATTTTCTTTGTTCTTGAAAGACCATTTCCCCTTGAACCCGCAGAAGATGCTACATTTGATGCTTGGATGAAACATGTCGATGATGATGAGCAAGTAGTTTGCATAATGCTTGGCCCTATGTCGGACGAACTTCAGAAAGCTCACTAAGATATGGATGCTCAAACCATCATCTTTCACTTGAAGGAGTTGTATGCAACTTCCGTTTATACCGTGAGATTCCAAGTGTCATGTGCCTCATTCCAAACAATGTATAATGAAGGATCTGTTAGTGGACATGTGCTTAGATGATTGGCCACATTGAAAAATTGGCCAACCTCGGGTTCATCATGGATCATGAGATAGGTCACGATCTAATTCTTCAATCCTTACCAAAAGAATTCTCTAACTTTATTATGCAGTTTCATCTATCTGATAAAGAAGCTACTTTAGCAGAATTGCACAATCTGATAAAGTAAGCAGAAAATGACTTGCAACTGGAGCTTAAAACCTCTGTCATGCTTACGGGTACGAACCTGAAGCCACGAGGCCCAAAGAAAAATAAGGGCAAGTCCAAGGCTCCAGATCACCTAAAGCCCAATGGTAAGGTGGAGAAGAAAAATGGAAAGGGAAAATGTTTCTTTTGTGGAAAGAATGGTCATTGGAAGAAAGACTGCAGATCCTTGAAAGGCAAGGAAGCTAGGGAAGCCCAATAGGCCAAGAAGCCCAATGCTTCGGGTATGTTGTATATGATTGAACTATATTCTCAAAACTTTGAACCTTCTACTTGGGTGATTGACACCGGTTGTGGGACTTACTTGTGTAACAATGTGCAGGGCCTGAGAAACAGTAGGAGACTTCGTCATGGGGAGGTTGACTTACGCATGGGTAATGGAGAAAAACTGGCTGCATTATGCGTGGGGACTTATTCATTAGTTTTTCCGAATGGTTTAGTTTTAGAAGATTCTGTTTATGTACCTTCTCTAGTAAAAAACATCATTTCAATTTCTTCTTTATGTAATAAGGTTTTTCATGCCTAATAAGTTGTAATGAATGTTCTATTTATTTCAATGAAATAAAATATGGAGATGGTATTTTGAATAATGGTATCTATGTGATAAGCGGAAAATATATCAATATTTACCGCCCCTTTTACTTAATACTTTGTTTAGTTTCTCGAGTTTGATGAATGTTTTGATGTGTTTTAGTTTATTTTGCAGATAAAATAATATTGGGACATAATGAAATCATTTAGGATGAAATTTTGGTCAAATAATGGCAAAAATTGGACTTGACATATTAATTTTGGAGATTGGAAACTTGAAAGGGCGTTTTAACGAAGTGCAGTTTTGGAAATTTCAGTTTTCCGCATCTGTCGTATTTTAGGCATAACTTTTTACTCTGATATCGGATTGAGCTAATTCAAGTTCCAGATTAAAGAAGACTAAAATATCTACAACTTTTAAAGACAAAATAATTTCGAATTCGGAATATTTCATACCCAAAATTGATAAACTATCAATAAGTGTTTTGTGTGTAATTATTAAAGTCATTTTCAATCATTTTCAAAGCAAAAAAATAAATTAATAAATAAATAATAAAAATTATCAAATCACCACCAAACATGATAAGCAATTAGTGGAGCAATTATAATGGATTTGGTGGAGTAATTAGTGGAGCAATTAGTGGAGCAATTAATAATGGATTTGGTGGATGATTTGATGGAGGCAAAATTTTGCCTATAAATACCAAGCCATTTCATTTGTAAATCCATACTTTTTTCTAAGGAATTCCTAAAGAATACTAAAAAGATTGTATCTTGTTTTTTTATTTACAGCTTTCAGTAATTAATTTCCCCTTTCGCACTTTTTTTTTTACTTTCCGCAATTTACTTTTACGCACAATACTTTTCTTTCTTTAATTTTCAGTTTTTACTTTTCAGTAATGAGGAGGTAACTCTCATTTGCTGGGGTAAAAGGTAAAACTTTTATTACTAATATTTAGATTAATCTCCTTTAATTATAATATATAAACTAGTTAAAACCTGACTTAACGAGGATACCGTCATATTGGTCGATTGGTAATTATTTAAATTGGTTTTAACCTGACTAAACTGGATACCGCCTGATTGGTCGATTGATAATTAATTATTAATTTGACTTAATCTAGATACCGCCTATATGGCTAGTTGGTAATTATCATGCAAAGTTAATATATTATATTAAGGGAGATATCTAAAATAGAAGTAATAAAAGTGGATCCTTTTACCTCAGCATTTTCTTTTATTGTACTTTTACTTTATTTACTTTTCAGCAATTTACTTTCAGCATTTACTTTTCAGCAATTAATTTCAGCAATTTACTTTCAGCATTTACTTTTCAGTAATTTACTTTCAGCATTTAATTTTCAGTATTTAATTTCAGCATTTACTTTCCATCATTTACTTTTCAGCAATTTACTTTTCAATATTTTACTTTATGTCTTTTATTTTATTTAAGTTTTTACTAGCCTTAGTTATGTGTCGTAACTAAGTTAGTTATCTGGGGTTGTGATGAATTCTAATATCACCGATTTATAAGGGGTTATTTTATAGTTTGAGTAATTTAAAGGTTTACTTATTAAGTCTTAAGTTTAATGCGTCTTGTTAATTGGCCACTAATAAGATTGATCTGGTAAATCTAAAATAAACTTGACAAATGAACTTTAGGTTTCAGCCTTAAACTTAATAGCCCATGATCTTCCTTGAGGATAGATAACCATTTAATAGATTTCCTTACAAGATAGACATATACCTGTCGGGCGGGGGTAGCCATAATTGGAACTTAAACTTAATGAATCCATGTAATTTGGTTGACATAGACATATGGTTCAATTGGGTTATACTGGGTATTTGCGTCTGAGTATCGACAGAGGCTTTCGCATAATTTAGTGTTCCAGGTTAGTAAACCGATATATTACACAAAAATGAAATAATCACTTCATCTTTAAAATGATATTGGAAGATTCACAACCCTAGATAGTTTCCTAATATTGAATTTTCTTAAACCTACTTTCGCGCAATTTTATTTACTTGTTTTTAAATTCAAAATCATCACCATTTCAAATCAATCAAATAACCTGTTAGATACTAATAATCATTTGACCTCATAAAATTAATAGATTAGGTATTAAGTCCTCGTGGGATCGATACTTTTTATACTACTTGAACGATACGTGCGCTTGCGTTATACGCGTGTGATTACGCACTGGTCATTATGTCTTACAAACTAACAAATAATGTTCAACCTCTAATATATACAACGTTAACTCGGATAATCTCAATGAATCACTTCTATGGCACAGTCGCTTAGGTCATATCAATGAAACAAGATTAACTAAGCTATATAAGGATGGGTATTTCAAACCCTTCAAATATAAACCTTATGGAACTTGTGAGTCTTGTTTACTTGGTAAAATGACCAAATTACCCTTCAAAGGTAAATGACAGTATGCAGCGGAGACATTGGAACTCATACACTCTGATGTATGCGGACCAATATCGGTCACCGCTAGAGGTGGATTCTCCTACTTCATTACCTTTATCGATGATCATTCGTGATATGGTATGTGTACCTTATGCGGTAAAAATCTGAAGCCTTTGAGAAATTCAAAGACTTCAAGGCTAAAGTATAAAACCAGTTTAATAAAAGTATTAAGTCACTAAGGTCTGACCGAGGTGTGAATACTTAAGCAACGAATTTCAAGATTACTTGAGAAAAAATGACATTGTTTCTCAGTGGACTCCTCCGGGAACTCCACGGCATAATGGGGTCTCCGAAAGGAGAAATCGGACATTATTAGATATGGCCCGATCAATGATGCCAGACACGGATCTACCTCTTTCATTTTGGGGTCTTGCTTTAGAAACTGCAACACTACCACTAAACCAAATTCCTTCCAAGACTGTTAGTCAAACACCATATGAGTTATGGTCTGGGAAACGTCCTAGTCTTAGTTATCTAAGAGTTTGGGGATGTGACGCATATGTCAAGCTCACACAAACTAACAAATTGGATGATAGGGCAATTAAATGTAAGTTTGTAGGATATGTCTTGAACTCAAGAGCATACGTGTTCTACGTCCCAAATGAACAAAAAACATTTGTCTCACGAAATGCTAAATTTCTAGAGAATGAATTCCTTCTCAAGAAATATAGTGGGAGTAGACTTGACCTCGATGAGGTACGAGAAGAACAAACTAACATAAAACTAAACCCCAGGCCCTTCAAAAGGGCAGCGATGGAACAACCACAAGGTTATGAACTCAGAAGGTCTGGTAGGGAAAGACATGAGCCTGAAAGATATGGTTTCCATATTGATGAGGAACATAATCGGGTCATTGATAATGACGATCCCACCAGTTATAACGAAGCAATGTGTGACATTGATTCAGTCAAGTGGCTTGAGGCCATGAAATCCGAAATATACTCTATGTATCAGAATCAAGTCTGGGACTTGGTAGATGCACCTAAAGGGATAAAACCCATAGGCTGCAAGTGGATTTACAAGTGTAAAACTGATGCAGAAGGCAACATCCAAACCTATAAGGCTAGGTTGGTGGCGAAAGGTTATAGACAAATCCAAGAAATTGACTATGATGAAACCTTCTCGCCTCTTGCAATGATAAAGTCCATTCGAATTTTACTGGCACTAGCTGCACACTTTGATTATGAGATTTGGAAGATGGATGTCAAAACATCTTTCCTTAATGGGAACCTCGTAGAGGAAGTCTATATGACACAACCTGAGGGGTTTGCATCTAAGGATGATCATAATAAAGTATGCAAGCTTAAACGATCCATTTGTGGACTCAAGAAAGCCTTTAGAAGTTGGAATATATGATTTGATGAGACAATCAAAGAATTTGACTTCATCAAAAATGTAGACGAGCCTTGTGTTTACAGGAAAAGTAGTGGGAGTGTTGTTGTATTTCTTGTATTATATGTCGATGACATTTTAATCATCGGGAATGATATTCCCATGATGCAAGCCACCAAGCAATGATTATCTCAGAATTTCTCCACGAAAGATTTGGGAGAAGTAGCCTACATCCTCGGCATTAAGATCTACCGTAATAGATCTAAGAGGTTGTTAGGACTTTCTCAATCTACGTACATAGATAAAGTTTTGAAAAGATTCAAAATGGAAGATTCCAAAAGAGGTAATTTACCTACTTGTCATGGAATCAAATTATCTAATGAGCAATGTCCACATACTTCTTCAGATAGAGAGAATATGAGTAGGATCTATTATGCTTCAGCAATAGGATCGATCATGTACGCCATGCTATATACAAGATCTGATGTCTCTTATGCTCTTAGCATAACGAGCAGGTATCTGGCAAATTCTGGTAAGCAACACTGGGCAGCTGTCAAAACAATCCTCAAGTATCTGA
>SKCR01033952.1:0-73580 GCA_019454045.1 Zanthoxylum bungeanum | reverse complement strand
TAAGAAGTCTTGGAGTGTTGTATGGGATGATGTCCTTAGTGCTATTCACTCTTTCTTTTCCTCTGGGCGTCTCTTGAGGCAGGTTAATGCTACTTCTATTGCTCTGATTCCTTAGATTCCTAACCCTTCCCAGGTTAAGGATTATCGGCCTAATTCTTATTGCAACACTATTTACAAGTGTATTGCTAAGTTTATTGCGAATAGGATCAAGGTTATCCTTCCATCTGTGATCAGTCATAATCAATCTGCTTTTGTTGCGGGTTGGCGTATCAGCGACAATATTCTTTTGTGTCAGGAATTGGTTCGGAATTATCATCGGACTGGTGGTTCCCCGAGATGTGCTCTTAAGATTTACTAGATGAAAGCCTATGACACTGTTCGTTGGGACTTTTTGGTTGAGGTTTTGCGGACTGTTGGTATTCCAGAGAGGATGGTGGGTTGCAAATTCATGGTTGTATGCAATTTCGGGAGAAAATGAGACTCAGAGTCTGATTTCAGAGGCAGATTTCAAAGGTTACGTTTTAGGTCTGATTTCAGACTTCACTTAGTTTTCAGGGTCTGATTTCACACTACACTAGGGTTTTAGAAACAAAACACACAGCCGCCAAGAACATGCTTATTTCTTAACATATGCTAAAGAACAGAATGACTATGACGAACTGATAGGAAGAACAGAACAGAAGCCCAGAACTGGAAAAAGTGATGAAGATGAACTGATATGCAACTGGAATGAACTGATATGCAGAACACACCAAAAACAGATCCAGAAATAAACAAAACAAAAACAGAATCAAGATCCAACAAGGACTGAAACGAAAATAACAAAGAACAAACACACCAAAAACAGATCCAGAAATAAACAAAACAAAAACAGAATCAAGATCCAACAAGGACTGAAACGAAAATAACAAAGAACAAACACACCAAAAACAGATCCAGAAATAAACAAAACAAAAAAAACAGAAACAAGATCCAACAAGAACTGAAACGAAAATAACAAAGAACATGAGAAAAACAGAATCAAACAAAAGGAAAGATAGAAAAATCAGACCTTGGAACCCTGAGCTCTAGATACCAAATGACAAGAAACCCACTTGGATTCGAAATCCAAGCAAACCCCAAGCAACGGACAGAACCCCAAGAACCGCGAATATGATTTTGTAGAAACAAAACCTTTCCAAGGCCACAAAGAACTTGCCCTTGAGAACCTTTAAGATGAATCCTTGTAGTGTTTTGCTAGCAATGGAGACGCCACTAAGTTTGCCAAAACTTAGATAAGTCGATTCAAACTTGAAAAGGGGAATCCCTCCCTTACAATAATTCGGCCATAGCCAAAGCTTTAAGCTTTTTGAGTTTACAAATTCGTTGGTTGCCTCAAATGAAGAAGAAAGTAAGCTTAAATATTGTTACAAAAAAAAACCCTAAAGGCATAAAGACAATAATGCCCCTAAAAACGAAATTACACAAATATCAAGTCTTTAAGTCTTTAAAAGCCTAAAAGCTTTATTCTAAACTGATTTGGGCCAAGTGAAATGGCTTTGGGCCCTTTCCATCGAAGCCCACATGCGCCTCTATTTGTTGGTTGCAGCCGGCCATAAAACTCTGAACTAATCCCGCCATTGCTTCTCTGAGTCTTTTGGTCCTCTGCCTCGTAATTGGCCCTTCTGGTACTTGTAATGCGTCATTTGGTTTGTTGTCTGCCTGGATCATGTCACTACTAAGTTTGCTAAACTTAGATAAGTCGATTCAAACTTGAAAAGGGGAATCTCTCCCTTACAAGAAATTCGGCCATAACCAAAAGCACAAGCTTAAGGTCATCTTTGTTTTGCAGATGACCTTATGATTTTTTGTAAGGCGGATTCTCCATCGATCTCTTTGGTCAAAGATTGTCTTGAGCAGTTTATGGGTTTATCTGGTTTGGTCCCGAATCTAGCGAAGAGTCATCTTTTCTCCTCCGGTATCTCTCATTCTTTAAAGGATCGATTGTTTCATTTGTTGGGTTTCCAAGAGGGTTTTCTCCCAGTTCGCTATTTGGGAGTCCCTTTGATTTCTTCTAAGCTCCGGGCTTCAGATTGTGCTTCTCTTGTTGAGCGTATAGTCCAGCGTGCCAAAAGCTGAAGTAGCAGGTTTCTTTCGTTTGTAAGGCGGCTTCAACATATCAAGTCGGTTTTGTTCTCTATACAAGTTTGTTGGTCTTCTTTATTCATTCTTCCTATGTCTGTTATTAAGAAGGTAGAGACGGCCCTCAGATCATTCCTTTGAAAGAGAGGGGTTTGGGGATTAAGAGTTTGGCAATATGGAATAGAGTGGCTATTGTTAAGCATTTATGGTTTATTTGCTCTGGTCAGGTCTCCTCCTGGTCGAATTGGGTTCAGTCTTACTTGCTTCGGGGTCGGAGCTTTTGGGAGGTGTCATGTCCTAGAGATTACTCTTAGAGTTGGCGGAGGATTCTGGAACTTCGTTCTTGGGCTTATTGGAGAATGAGGTTAAGGATTGGGAATGGTGAGATGACGCTGCTTTTGTTTGATAACTGGCATCCGTTGGGTCTGATTATGGATATGTTGGGTGAGAGAGTTATTTATGACTCTGGCTTGGATAGGATGGCTACAGTTGCTACTATTACTCCTGATTCTTTGTGGCATTGGCCCCCTGCTAGGTCAGCAGCCCTAGTTGAGCTGGCTCGGACCCTTCTTTCGGAACCTTCTTATTTGAGGGAGGATAAGTTGGTTTGGGAGGATGACTGTAGAGGGAGATTTTCTATGTCTAACGCTTGGAATGTGATGAAGATGAGGGGCACTTTGATCCGCTGGCACCGGGTTGTTGGTAAAGTTATTCCTCACCATTCCTTTTTACTTTGGATGACCATTTTAGGGTGGCCTTTGTACCCAGGATTGTCTTATGAGTTTTGGTATCTCTAGGTGAGGATGTTAATCACATTTTCTTCCAATGCTCTTTCTCTTCGCGGGTTTGGACTACGGTACTGGCCATGTGTGGGTTAGATTGGAGTTATCAAGTTTGGTTACAGACGGTTGAGTGGATGTATCAGTTCACCGACGCCTCATTATATCATCTTCTTATTCGGCTTTCTTTTGCTGCGATAATTTACTACATCTGGAGGGAGAGGAATGCATGCATGCATGATGTGACCCCTCGCCCTGTCAGTGCTATGCTTTGTGATATTGTGTTTATTGTCCGGTCTCGTGCCAGCTTACTGCGGAGGGTGAAACAATCTTATGATAATAAATGGCCTTCTTATTCGGCTTTCTTTTGCTGCGACAGTTTACTACATCTGGAGGGAGAGGATGTTGGTTTTCTATAAGGTCCCAAGATCAAACAAGACATGAAATTATGTGTGAACACATCAACGGAGGTAGCGGAATACTCACATTGATCGGTAGAGTCGATTTGGAGACGATTCAAGCCCAAAAAACGCACTGCCATTCACGCCCACTGCATGCAGTCCACTGCCCTGCAAAACAGAAAATTGGGTGAAGAAACGGAGCTCCAATCTTCGTCGGATGGATCCCGTCTCATGGGGGGAACCTCCCTACCACCTTCGCAAGACTCGTAGTGTGCTAGCACTTGCGGTTTTCACAATGAAAACCCAACTCTTGCTCCCCTAAACTCACGCCCAAACTGGTTCAAAACCAGTGAAGAAATGGCCACCATTACCGTGAGAGGAAGAGAGAATTTTGAGAGAAAAATGTGTTATGTTAATTAAAATGATTTACCAAAAATCATTTATATTTATGCCATAATTTATTAAATTAATAATAAATTTATGACACATCACATGCAATAGCTTAGAGTGTCAAACACTCAATTTCCATGCAATAACATTGAGTGCAATGTACACTATCTACATGCAAAGCACTAGAATGACATGTGTCATGTGGGCCCCACACGTTTCCAAATGAAAGTGGGCCCACGTGCACTCACGCGTTCGGGTTCGATATTTCCGAAATACCGAGCTTACGTCGCGACGTTAATTCAATCGAATTTAAATAAATAATTGCGCCTGGCGAAATTATTATTTACGTCGCTAACGAATTAATTCTAAATTAACTCGTTTGCCCGAATTAAAATCTAATTTTAATTCCGCGTCGAAATCTAATTTCGTTTAATATATCGAATATATTAATTTACCGATTAATTCCAAATTAATCGTTATCTCTCTCTAGACGATATTTTATCCTGGATAAAATATCTCCGTAATTAATCCTAGATTAATTTTCTCTCTCTTCTATTATAATCCCAGATTATTCAAGAGTGCGAGTTGTGCGTCATCGGTGGATTATCGGGAAGCGACCCATGAGATCCCCGGATAATCTGGCAGTAAATACGGTCGTCGGAGTATCCGAATCACGTACGTACCAAGTACTACGTTCTACCGATTTACGAGACAAGGTTGACTCCTAGCAAAGCACCAAGTCTTCCCAGGTTCTCCGGACATATTCATCAAAGAATATCTAGATCTGTATCAAGCGTAGTATACAATTGTATTGTGCATATTGGCCCAGTATCGGATAATCACGTGCTAGGGCTGGGGCTGGATAAGTGTCTGCCCCGTCCGAAACACATATCGGATGTCTGGTAACTAGTCTCTATAATCGGATATTCATGACCTGGTCATAATATCACGATTGGATGCGCATCACTTTTTAAGAGCACTAATACCGTATCCTGCGTGACATCATCTCCATAATGACTGGAGTGACACTTCCATCTCGACATCACATCCAATACACTACGATTCCTGATAAACCCAGAAGAGGTGAACACAGAACCAGTTAAGATCCCCCACCACCAAAACCAAAGTTTACCGATTGTCGTAAGTATTAGCGATGTAAGTCTCAGGTTAAGACTATACACACCTACCTTGATTTCGGCCTCCCATAGACACCTAGTCATAATACCAATGGGATTCCGAAGGGTCTATCCAGAGCGAAGCTGTTTCCCGTACCATCGGTGAAACACGACCTCCTATCGCACTTGCACAAGTATCCAATACTTATATATATGAGAACTATGCCGTTGTGCCCTCACAACGCGCACAAGTGCAATACTAGCCTATTCCGCATTATCGATGTCCAGTCTCGATAATACTACGGCTAGGGATATTTAATGATTAATCCTTCGTGGACTGATATTGTCTCATATCATCTCAATCCAGGAACTAATCATAGGGACCTCTCTTCATTTATATATCTAAGGTGATCTAATCACAAATGACGAGAGTGCAATTTCCTTGTTACATAGTTAATTTGCTACAACAACACAATGATCTGTGCAAATAGTGACGCTATGGGTCATTTTGTCCAACAATCTCCCACTTGGCACATTGCGAGTCACTCAAGTGTCCTACACCTGAACTATGTACGGTTCGCTCAAATTGCTGAGGAAAGGTTTTCGTCAGCGGATTTGTTCGATTATCGTTTGACGCGATTTATACGATCATCACATCGCCACGATGTATGATCCGAACGAATCAGATGATATAGAAGTATATATCTGGATCGTCGATGAGACCTATAATTCCTTAGCCTGTGCTGACGCCTAGCTCAGCTGCTAACAGAACTATATCTAATCTAATTAGATTTATTATCGATCCAAATGGCTTCTATTGCTGCCTCAGCTGCAGCAATAATCCGCATTTGTTGTTTATTCGGTAACAGTTATCTTGCTTGGAAGATTTCCAGCTCACTGTCCCGTTATTCAAACTTTATAGTACCAGCAGTTTAATCGTTGGAAACTTGCTGCAGTGATCCCAGTCACTTCAAGTTCTCCCTCTCCATAGTAAGATAGCATCTTTAGTTCTCAGAGATACTAACAGATGTTCTTAATTCAATCCAGTGACTGTCACTTGGATTGACCTGATTGTGACTCCATATGCTTGAAGCGTATGAGACACCAATACAAGTACATTTTAAATGTACAATTTCCCAGAGAGTGTTAACAACTCCAAATCTATCCCAGTAGATCTTTATTCCTTGAATAAAGGTTGTTACTCCCCAGAATTCTACGGAGAATTTCTTATGAAGAATATCTATGAAAGCCAAGCTTTCACCAATTGCTTTATGGGAATTTCACTGTCAGTGCGCTCTCCCACTAACCTCCTTATATACACAAGAATTATTTGTTTTGAATCAAATCATAAACCATTATGATTATTTCAAAATAACAGTTCCAAGAACCTTATGCTTGCATCAATCCAAACATGGATCGAATAACCCGCAAACCTTGTTTGTCGGTTATATAAAATCGTCAGGATGTTGTAAACATCCTCCAAAAGGTTTCCTTTTCAGGAAAGCGATTTTGATCTATAACTGACATATTTCATAAATGAAATATATATTAGTTTTCAAGCATTTTCAAAATGGATTTACCATGGCAACAGGTAAAAGGTTGAACCGTTATTAACATAATGTTGATAACGATACCTTTCCGTCAAAAGCCTAGCTTTGTACGTTGGTATGTTGCCATCCATGTATGTCTTCCTTGAAGACGTAAATGTACCATAGGCACAATGCCTTGTGGTACAACAACTAGTATCCAAAATAGTTGTTATACATGGAATCCATTTCGAACTCATGGCACTTTGCCTCAACAGGGAGTCGATACCTCGTATCACTTCCTCATAACGTAGTCGGATGGTACACCTCCATAAGATTGACATCATTATGAGGTTAGATTAGAAACCCATACCCTAGGTTGTTTTCTGACTCTATCCAATCTACGAAGTTCTTGTGTATTTAAAGATTAATGGTATAGATTCATCATAGATGAACTATTTGTGTTCCATTAAGGACTTCGTGCCTTGGAACGGTATTACTCCGATTTTCATCGAGTATCACTATCCTCCCACTGACCACTGCATATCGGTATTCCTCTCAGGAAAACCGCATGGTGAGCAACAATTATATTGTTCTCATGTGGGATTTACAAGTACTATACTTAAGGTTTCTCTTAAGATAACCTATATTGGCACTTATCCAATTTGGGTCCTTAGTTTGGTATCATCCAAACGCTATGCCTGGCATACCCAAATTATCAGGAATGAGAAACCTAGTTTCTTCCCTGTTCATATCCTATATGATATCTGTCAACAGATTTATATGGAACCTTATTCTAAATAAGTTTTGCACTGTTAATACATATCCTGTTGAAGGAAATAGTAGCTCAGAGCGACTCGTGATAAACCTTATTATGTCCAACAAAATTTGGTTTTTAGTTCAGACACATCGTCTAACTGACGTGTCTCGAGAGGAGTCCTCATCTGAAAGAATACCATACTCTTTCATGTACGTATGAAACTTACTGCTAAGTATTTTCCATTACGGTATAACCGTGGCGGAATAACACTATAGCCGATCTGTTTGTCTACTTCGTGTCGAAACTCTAAAAGTTTCTGATTTGTGTTCTTCAAAAGAAACACATAACCACAACGTGATGTCACATCCGTTAAGGTCACGAAATATTCATGTTAACATCTAGCCTAGCTAGATATGGGCCCACTTACTTCCCATGAATAGGGCTAACAGATCGGTGGCCTTTTTACTATTACCAAGTAAATAGTATTTTAGGTATTTAACCTAATAAACTAGATTCGTAGACCTTATTTGAATAGTCAAATCAGTCCTAGTACCCACTCTTAAAAGTGTGGATATACGAGTCTTCTCTAATTGTGTCCTGGACACAATGCCACAAACAATAAGTCTCTTTGATCAAATCAATTTGAGCTATTTATTTGTCATTTTATATGTTTGAGATTTTATTTATATTCAAAATATAAATTCTGTTATTTACATCCAATGTATTTATCTCAGTATCATCTTTATATATTGAAACACTTTAGTGTTCTAGAATATAAAGGTTTTATCCGCAATGGATTAAACACTGATATAGAGATAATGTCTCTAGTTAAACTAGTTACATTATAACATTTCCTAATTTAAGTACATACCTAAAGGGTAGTTCCTAAACTTAGGTATCTACGGTCGAAACAGCGACTTTCGTCCCGTTTCCAATTCGCAGAGAAATCTCGGCTTGAAGCCAGTATCCAGCTCATAGCGGATTCTGAACGTCAATACATATATGTATTATGTACCACACTAATATTTAAAATCCAATTTTAATACTAGTAGTGAACATAACTTTGACAAATATTTTAAAGTTAGAGCCTCGCCCTTTCTTTAATTCCTTTGTGTCTTCCATATCCAAATGGTAGTCACTTTGGGATATGTCAATTATCATTTTTCAATATTTCTCAAACCTTTGGTTTTAGAATATCGAAATGATGTGCACCTTTGTGCTACATGCCCAGTTGCAAACTTTGATTTTTCTTCACTAGAATAGTCAATTAATTCTCCAAGAATTATTATTGCATTTTAAATACTTTTAAATCTAAAGATAGATTTATTATAAGTATATTAATTAAGCACTAAAGTCATCATCACATAAATCTTCCAAAGACTTTATGCTCTACTATTTGCTTAATAATGGGCTTAGTCATAATAAGTTATTTTATCAATAAATTAACCTATTATTAATTCCCAATTGAAAATTAAATCATTTAAAACATTTAATCCAAGGATTATATATTTTAAATATTCAACCTTTCAATTCTTTCTAGATTTCAATAGTCCAACTTTTAATCAATTTTATTAAGATACTATTTATTATAATGATCACAATAATCCAATTATTTAATCAACTATAATTTTAATATTGATTACTATAATCCAATTATAAAATCAACTATCATTTAATTCAATTATATTGATTACTATAATCCAATTATAAAATCAACTATATATTGAATGAGTTTGTATAGTCCAACTATATATATATATATATATATATATATATATTTTTTTTTTTTAAAACAACATAAATATTAGTCCGACTAATACTTTTGATTAATATGACGAGTAAAATAAAATGAGCGTGTTTAGCGAGTAATTGAACGAATGTTGCAAATTCAATACTTGCCTCCCACTATTTTTCGTCGAGCCTCTAACCCTCTGTGGAGTACTCGGGAAACCGTGTTTCCTAGTGGGCTAGGATCCCGTTAAATAACACACAACCTGACTTTGGCCAATAAAAAGCTGTATGCTATTTAACTAGGTAGATCTCTCAGATCAATTGGATCTCATCCAATTCCTAGATCCGGTTAGGTGGACATCCAAGTCCGAAACATATGTATAATGTCAATGTAACCATTACATTTTCCTAACCATATCCTCCGAATCATTTAGGCCTTGGCTTTGGCCAAACACAAACCTAATGATTCCAGTTAAGCAGGACCCATTGACGAGGAAAGTTTCGTAATCAATGTCATTGGACAAAAAGTGATCTGACTTTGGTCAATAAAAATCACGATTTGGACAAGACACCGATATGCAACAAAACTCTCATGATTCAAGTACATCCTTGATTGACAAAGGTCTTGACTTTGGTCAATAAAAACCAATGCCAACTTCGGATCTTGAACAAGAATCATTCAATGGAAGGATTTTGCTTAATATAAAACGAGGGGTTTTCGCGTGCAAATTGGCTACCAATTTAATTATCTTTGTTAGGTCTCATCATCATACACCCTTAAACATGCATTCTAAATACATAATAAAGCGAGTATGAAATAAAATAATAATGATATGCGGATGGATACTTAACACATTGATCCTAGATCAAATCTCTCCCTTTCTCACTCAAGCTAGCACTTGTACTACTTCTACCCGTTACACTACACTTCTAAAGAAACCTCATATACATAGAGGGGAATAGGTGAGAAGAGAATACAAAGAGAAAGAAGGTGATAAGGCTGGACACGCAGGTCCAATTTAATAAATCGAATTTATTACAACAATTTCTAAAATTGCCCACCCGACTAGTATCCATCCGATATGCATTATTCATTCAACACAACCACGTATTCACATACACAAGCATGCTATCAATCAATCTAATCAAATTAATTAATCTGATAATTAAGTGATCATCCAATGTTCAAACAACGATTTGATTTTGTTCGAGTCAACTCGTTTTTGTGAATAAGTACTCAAAGTACGAATTCATGAATTAAATTAAACTACATCATTAAATCAAATTTAACATGTATTTAATACTAATTCATTATTCAATTCCAAATTAAATATTGCACTTTATATTTAATAAACCTTTTCGATTTAAATTCCAAATTTAATCGTAACGCGTCTCAAACCGATTAACGTCCAACGTCAATTTAATTTAAGTCTAATGGGCTTCAATTAATTTCTTTAGGCATGGGCTTCGGCAACCAAAGCCCAATAGTGGAATCACCCAAAATGCCTTAGAAATCAATTTCGGCCCATTAGGCCCAATTAAACTTTAAAGGTTCATTAGTCACAATTGGGCTTTATGGTTAAGGTTTTGGGCCCAATTGGATCCAATCCACTTGGCCTAAACCAAACTTGATAAATCAAGCCCAAAAGGCCCAATTACAACATTAAATTCTAATTTCCAAAATTAGGCCCAATTAATTAAATCCAAAAATCCAATTTTCACAATTTAATTACCAAAAGTGCATTATATGATTAATCGACTAAATCGATATTTCCGAAGCCCAATTAGTCCAATTAATCATGCTTAATTCATTATTACATGTCAAACACACATAATGAAAAATCAAACCCATTTACATGCTTTCATGCTCTCGGCCAAGGGAGTGATTTCATGTCCAATTCGGTTTCAATCCAATTAATCCGCAATCGACATTAAATACATATCCCGAATGATTTTCAATACATCCAATTATCAAAATCAAAATTTCCAAGACAACACTAGGGCATATCCAATTCGGCCAACACATGGAATTTAGGGTTTATGTTCAATTCAAAGTACAATCCAATTGACATTAAATTAACATCATCCTACATGATTTTAACTCATCCAATGAATTAAAATCAACAAAATTCCAATGATTCAAAATCAATTTTGTATTCGGCCAAGGCATATAATTTGGGGAAAATAATTCCAAATCATTTTTCATCAAATTAGTCCAACCAAAATGAATTTAAACATGTTATAAGCATACTCAAACAAACAATTCATTCAAATCATGCTCAACAAACATTTACCCAAATTTTAAACCCTACAAATTTCATGCTTGCAACATAAGCTCTGATACCATTGTTGGTTTTCTATAAGGTCCCAAGATCAAACAAGACATGAAATTATGTGTGAACACATCAACGGAGGTAGCGGAATACTCACATTGATCGGTAGAGTCGATTTGGAGACGATTCAAGCCCAAAAACGCACTGCCATTCACGCCCACTGCATGCAGTCCACTGCCCTGCAAAACAGAAAATTGGGTGAAGAAACGGAGCTCCAATCTTCGTCGGATGGATCCCGTCTCATGGGGGAACCTCCCTACCACCTTCGCAAGACTCGTAGTGTGCTAGCACTTGCGGTTTTCACAATGAAAACCCACTCTTGCTCCCCTAAACTCACGCCCAAACTGGTTCAAAACCAGTGAAGAAATGGCCACCATTACCGTGAGAGAAGAGAGAAATTTTGAGAGAAAAATGTGTTATGTTAATTAAAATGATTTACCAAAAATCAATTTATATTTATGCCATAATTTATTAAATTAATAATAAATTTATGACACATCACATGCAATAGCTTAGAGTGTCAAACACTCAATTTCCATGCAATAACATTGAGTGCAATGTACACTATCTACATGCAAAGCACTAGAATGACATGTGTCATGTGGGCCCTACACGTTTCCAAATGAAAGTGGGCCCACGTGCACTCACGCGTTCGGTTCGATATTTCCGAAATACCGAGCTTACGTCGCGACGTTAATTCAATCGAATTTAAATAAATAATTGCGCCTGGCGAAATTATTATTTACGTCGCTAACGAATTAATTCTAAATTAACTCGTTTGCCCGAATTAAAATCTAATTTTAATTCCGCGTCGAAATCTAATTTCGTTTAATATATCGAATATATTAATTTACCGATTAATTCCAAATTAATCGTTATCTCTCTCTAGACGATATTTTATCCTGGATAAAATATCTCCGTAATTAATCCTAGATTAATTTTCTCTCTCTTCTATTATAATCCCAGATTATTCAAGAGTGCGAGTTGTGCGTCATCGGTGGATTATCGGGAAGCGACCCATGAGATCCCCGGATAATCTGGCAGTAAATACGGTCGTCGGAGTATCCGAATCACGTACGTACCAAGTACTACGTTCTACCGATTTACGAGACAAGGTTGACTCCTAGCAAAGCACCAAGTCTTCCCAGGTTCTCCGGACATATTCATCAAAGAATATCTAGATCTGTATCAAGCGTAGTATACAATTGTATTGTGCATATTGGCCCAGTATCGGATAATCACGTGCTAGGGCTGGGGCTGGATAAGTGTCTGCCCCGTCCGAAACACATATCGGATGTCTGGTAACTAGTCTCTATAATCGGATATTCATGACCTGGTCATAATATCACGATTGGATGCGCATCACTTTAAGAGCCCTAATACCGTATCCTGCGTGACATCATCTCCATAATGACTGGAGTGACACTTCCATCTCGACATCACATCCAATACACTACGATTCCTGATAAACCCAGAAGAGGTGAACACAGAACCAGTTAAGATCCCCCACCACCAAAACCAAAGTTTACCGATTGTCGTAAGTATTAGCGATGTAAGTCTCAGGTTAAGACTATACACACCTACCTTGATTTCGGCCTCCCATAGACACCTAGTCATAATACCAATGGGATTCCGAAGGGTCTATCCAGAGCGAAGCTGTTTCCCGTACCATCGGTGAAACACGACCTCCTATCGCACTTGCACAAGTATCCAATACTTATATATATGAGAACTATGCCGTTGTGCCCTCACAACGCGCACAAGTGCAATACTAGCCTATTCCGCATTATCGATGTCCAGTCTCGATAATACTACGGCTAGGGATATTTAATGATTAATCCTTCGTGGACTGATATTGTCTCATATCATCTCAATCCAGGAACTAATCATAGGGACCTCTCTTCATTTATATATCTAAGGTGATCTAATCACAAATGACGAGAGTGCAATTTCCTTGTTACATAGTTAATTTGCTACAACAACACAATGATCTGTGCAAATAGTGACGCTATGGGTCATTTTGTCCACAGAGGAATGCCCGCATGCATGATGTGACCCCTCGCTCTGTCAGTGCTCTGCTTTGTGATATTGTGTTTATTGTCCGTTCTCGTGCCAGCTTACTGCGGAGGGTGAAACAATCTTATGATAATAAATGGCTTCACCTTTCTTGGCGTATGCCTGATGATATTTTTTGATGGTTTTGTTTTGTTTTTGGCCTTTCAAGTTTTTCCTAGGAGGGCATGTCCTCTCTAGTTTTCTGGGGTTTGCCCCTTTTAGCTTTCTGCTTTGTTGCTATGAGGGTCTGTCCTCCCTAGCTGTCTGGGGTATGCCCATATACTTTTGTTTCTTTTTGTTAATACATACTTACCTTATCCAAAAAAACCTAAAATGAAGAAGAAGGCAAGCTTAAATAGTGTTACAAAAAGAAACCCTAAAGGCATAAAGTCAACAATGCCCCTAAATATGAAATTACAAAAATACCAAAGTCTTTAAGTCTTCAAACACGAGTAGAGTGGAGTGATGTATTCGAGTGCAAACATGTGAGTGTGTGAGATTGTGAGGTTATATAATTGCGTTCACATATTTGTTACTTCCAATCTATTTTTTGAAGCTTTGAGTTGGCAGGTACTAGTTTGACAGTGGATAAGAAGCTTGAGATTTTAGATATGAAGTTTACAGATATGATGGAGAATATGAATACTGCATTAGAGAGGTTGTCAAAGATCATTGATAGTATACAGATAAGCAGCGTTCCAAGAGTACCACTACCGCTGATTGTGCAACCACGGTAAGTTCCACCACTTCGAGTACCACTAGTGGAGGATGGGCTGAGAATGATCTTGATGGTTTTGATGATTTGGAAGACTATGTTGATGAGGAAGACAAGTATAGGCCCATGAATCATAGACAAGAGCGGCGGCATGATAGAAAAGATATAAGGTTTGATAGACATAGTGGATTTGATGACAGACGTGAGGATTATGACATGAGAGGTTATGGTAGACATAGTGATGTTAATGGTTTCTTGAAACATCAAGATCAAGATACCAAACTTGACATGAATCCAGTGTGTGAATAGAGATTGCGGCGACGCTGTCCGTGCTCGCGGCCCAGTCTGGAGTACGGAGTAGCCCGCACGGGGACTAAACCGGAGAATAAATGGAGTAGCCACCCAGTGTGAACTGGGAAATGATTTAAGGCCGCACTCACCGCTCGCAAATGAAGACCGCAAACCGTTGGGTTCGGAATGATCCCTTACTTATGAACATTGTAATGAAAGGATTTGTGCAATAGTATAACCAAGTCTTATGCAACACATGCAAGATAATGTAATCAACACACAAGATTGCACACCCATAAAGGTAAATAAAATAAAAAGAGACAAAGGCATAATTCCATAGACATATTAAACCAAGAAGTGCAAGAGATGTAAATAAATAATAACTGTAAAAGCAGTAATAAAAATAGGTAATTAGGTGCATAATGCAAAATAAATGACCAAAGAATCAAACATGCATGAAATGTGATGAAAATAAATATGTTCACTGTATGTGCGTTCCTCCAGCGTTCAGAAACACGTTCGAACGGTAAACATGATGCATGCGTTCGTGTAGCGTTTGGAAATGCGTTTGAATGAGATTACCAAAGTGGTATCTAAAATGACATGAACTTATGCGTGAATGTTCCTCAAGCGGTATATGGAATTGTATCCCAAGTACAGACCGTACTACCATCCATTCGGATTCGGCTACAGAATTTACGTCTAGGTTTCCATCTGATATACCGCAAGAGATAGCAAACACTCAAACATAAACATGGCATGAATGCGAAAATGAAGAGATGCAAAACAACAACCAAAACAAAGATGAATAGCGAAGTCAATAGAAGAAGGGCGCGGCGAACTGTGGTAGAGGTAGCCTTTAGGCATTTCCCTCTAATATAGGACCTTTAACCCACGTGATTAGCCCATGCGCACTAGATAACAATGCATGAATAAACAAAGTGATGATACGCAAAGGGTAAATAACATAATGATGAAAGAGATGTGACCACGGCCGATATCTATATTGGACCTCTGTAGGCATTGCATTTTCGCATGTGAAACCCGATGATGAGTCTCAGTTGGAGGCACTACCTTTCTTAGCTAAGGATATTGCGGGAAACGGAGGTCGGAAGGGGAAATTCAGAATAAGTACGTCATCAGATTCATTTCGCAAGTTCACTGTCTTCGTTAGTGCTGCGTTCGTTACTTCATTCGAACGTCAAGCAGATTGCAGGCGTTCGTGTAGCATTCGAATGGGCGTTCGAACGGCGTCGGTATTTCTGGTTTTGCTGCTAGCCTCGCACCCCAGCCCAATTAGCCCACCAAAGCCCATAAAACACATCCCAATTAATAAAACACATTTAAAACACATGGGAAATTAAATTAAATATTAATTAGATAATGTAATTAAATAAAATAAAATATTTAAACCATTTACCAATTAAATAAAACAAATAAAATCTAAATAATCACCTACCAAAATAATAAAAATCACATACTAAATTAAAAAGATGTCATGCCTAATTAAAATCAATTATAACAAATTAAATATATTGTATTCCTAATCTAAACCAAATTTGTCCCCCCTCAATCTTTGACTTTCCTTGCTTAACACAAAATCAAATCCCTTCATTGTGAGACAAGGTGAAGCCCTAACCTTTCTCTATATAAACAACCCCTAACCAAAAAATGCACTCCCCTAGCTCATACACAAGACTTACACGAAAATCACAACACCTAGAACCCTAGCCACTCACGGCAATAGCAAGAAGCACAAACAAAACCCTTCTCTTCACCTCTCTTTCTTTGGCCGAGAATACCACTATCCTCCATCCCCTCCATTGCCGAATTTTAACAGCCATTACAACCACCAATACAGCCCCTAACCACCACTGAAAACCACCTCCATAAACTCCCCACACATCACCGAAAATACACCCCCAAAACAGCAGCCAAATCCTCTTAAAACAGTCCCTAAAACCCTCAAAACAATAACATAAAAAATTGCATTCATAATCCTTAAAATAATCACACAAGACTACACTAAAAACCCACAAAAAAACACTCGGAATAGTCCGTTGAAACGTCAAAACAAGTGACCTGAACAGTGAGCAGCAAAGCAGAGGCCGAACAGTAGCAGAATGGAGACCGAACAGCAGGCAAAACAGTGAGCTAGGACGCTAAACCAGTGAACCGGAGAAGTTGAGGAGCTGTACCCTTCCGACGTTTGTGAAACGCAAGCCTGAAAGTTGGCAAAAAAGGTTAGACCTGAGGGTATTTTCTACACTCGTTTTCCGTTTTATTTGTATTATTTATTGAGTATTGCTTGCATGATTGTCATGTTGAAATGCATGTTGTGGCCCTTGAGTAGATAAATATGCATGAATTATGAGATGTTGTATGTTGTGGCTTTGGAATAAAATGAGAGATGTGTCAACTCTCGCGGTATATCGGATGGAAACCCGGACATAAATTTCATAGCCGATTCCGAATGGACGGTAGTATGATCTGTACTCGGGATACAACTCCATGTACCGTTTGAGTAAACGGCACCCTCTTTTATTTTGTGTTGCTTTGGTTTATTTATTTTTCGTTACTTGAATTCTGCATGTTGCTTATTTATGCATGATTCAATCGAGCACATGGGCTTAGTAAGTGCGATGAAAGGTCCCCTATTTGGAGGGGTTAAAACCCTTTACCACGATGCTTTGCCGCGCCGGTTGATGTGTGTTCGGTTGAATGCAAGATACGTTCAATCGGGCATACTAAGTTTGATAGTATTGTCTTTAAATTCTTTGTATGCATGATTCAATCGGGCGCATGGGCTTAGTAAGTGCAATGAAAGATCCCTTATGGGGAGGGGTTAAATCCATTTACCACGATGCTTTGCCGCGCCAATTGATGTGTGTTCGGTTGAATGCAAGATACGTTCAATCGGGCATACTAAGTTTGATATTATTGTTTTTAATTCTTTGTATGCATGATTCAATCGAGCGCATGGGCTTAGTAAGTGCAATGAAAGATCCCCTATGGGGAGGGGTTAAAGCCCTTTACCACGATGCTTTGCCACGCCGGTTGATGTGTGTTCGGTTGAATGCAAGATACGTTCAATCGGGCATACTGAGCTTGACATTATTGTCTTTATTCTTTGTGTTGCATGCATCAGGCCTGGTTCCGTTCGAACGCGTTCTCGAACACTACACGAACGCGAACCTTTTGTTTACCGTTCGAACGCGTTCTCGAACGCTACGCGAACGCGCACGCACTTTCTTGGTCTTATCACGTATCAGGTCTGGTTCCGTTCGAACGCGTTCTCGAACGTTATACGAACGCGAACCTTCTGTTTACCGTTCGAACGCATTCTCGAACGCTACGCGAACGCGCACGCACTTTCGTAGTCTAATCATGCATCAGGTCTGGTTCCGTTCGAACGCGTTCTTGAACGCTATACGAACGTAAACCTTCTGTTTACCATTCGAACGCGTTTTCAAACGCTACGTGAACGCGCACCCACTGAACTGAGTCCATTTTCACCAGATTTCATGCATAGTTTTCCTAGTAGCTATCCCTACATATGATGAACCTGATTGCCCCTCTGTATTACGCAAGATTATGTTGGTGTCATTCATCTGCATTCCCCACATGTATGAGTACAATGTGTTTAACATATTACAATTCATATACCTATGTCATGATAACATTTGAGTATTATTTCTTGTGGTATATCGGATGGAAACCCAGACATAAATTCCGTAGCCGATTCCGAATGGACGGTAGTACGGTCTGTACTTGGGATACAATTCCACGTACCACTTGGGAAGGTGCTCACATGTGTGCTTGTGTGGTTAGTATGTGTGCTTGTGTTTTCTTGAATATAATATGCCAATAAAGTTGTATGTTCGTGCTAATTTGATGTACTTTCAAGCATGCAATCTTAGATGTGAAACATATGTAAATTTATGTGTAAGTTTTATTTTGTACATATGAATTTAGAAGCATGATACTCTTGGAAATAAGTGTTACTTAAGCCTGATTAAATTATTATGTAAATCCTTTCATTACAATTGGCATAAGTAAGGGACCATTCTGAACCCAACGGTTTGAGGTCTTCCCTTGCGAGGGGTGAGTGCGGCCTTAAATCTCATTTTCCCGGTTCACACCGGGTGGCGACTCCATTATTCTCCGGTTTAGTCCCCCGTGGCTACTCCGTACTCCCGACCAAGCCGCGAGCTTGGGACAGCGTGCGTCACCCAGTTTCTATGTTCCCACAGTCTGGCGACTCCACTGGGGATAGAGAATCGGCCCCGAATATTGTCTTGTAATGATTGGATTTATGTTTTAATTGACCGTGTCTATAGTGGATAAAATGGGGGTTTAATCAAAGGCATTTTAAGGCTAGGTAATGGTTTGGTGTCTTCCTTCATTCACTACCTTTCTAGAAGGAAAAGCTGTGTGAAGGCACCTATATGGCCATCTACTCGTAGCCTATTGTGATGGACTAATTTGGAGGACTCGTTGTTTATTCCTGACACCAAGCGATAAGAGCCTAAGAGGCTTGGGTATTTAAGTGAGCCTCGCTCCACCTTCCCTCTGGGGAATCTACAACGGAAAATCCATTTGACAGTCCGTCACACACCATAGCTCATTGGCACGTACCTTAGTGTATAAAAAAGGGTGCGCTCACTTGGTTGCTCGAACCCTTGATTGGGGAGACCTAGTTGTGGGCCATCATTCGCCGACGAGAGCCTTTGTCTATACTCATGCGAACCCACCCATAGACCGGGTTTGCATGGTTAAAGTAACAATTATTTCCTTGAGTATGTGCTAGTGGACCATCCTCATTTGGATGCAGTTGGACCATTGTCAGAAATGCGGACTTGCTGGGCCATTTAAACTGGGGTGAGTTCGTACCTTATGACCATTGGGCCCAAAGCTTCTGAAATGTTGATGGGCCATTCCGTAGAAATTATTACTTTATCTTGCATTATCTTCTATGCTTGTGTGTGAGAACATCGTCGTTTGGATCCATTTGGACCATTTGTCATGAGATATGGGCTTGTTGGGCCATTTAAACTGGGACAAGAACGTATTTTATGACGGTTGGGCCAAAGGCTTCTAAGTGTTGATGGGCCACTTTGTGCTTGTGTTCGGAACATTACCATTTGGATTTAGTCGGGCTCTTTGTCATGAGATGTGAACTCATTGGGCCATTTAAACTGGGATGAGTTCACTCCTATAACAATTAGCCCGAAAGCTTCTAAAATGAAACCGCCGATTTGTTTGAAAATTTAATTTTAATTTAGTATGTTATATATGTTACCTGCATCCCATGCACCTCATGCATACATATATCATGTTAACACCCTCTATGTCTCAAAAAGACATCATAGATACCGTTGGGTTAGAGAAGGGACAAGGCTCATTAAAAGAACAGTAACGGTCATGAGTGAATCTGGTAATGAGGTATCCCGTATGGATCAGTTAGAGAACAGTCTCGCCAAGGTCACTGAACAGTTGCAAGCTTTGACTACTGCTGTGGCTGGTATGGCTGTGCCCCGTGCTGGGGGAATTTCTGAGAATGTGAGGCGTGAGGAGCTCCGAATGGGTTGGGGGATGATATCCCCACTTTTGATGATGATATGGCAGAGTATGCAGCAGGCAGAGTATCTGGGTCTCAGCAGAGTTACAAAAACTTCGGGATCAGGTTGAGTCGGTTACCCGTAAGATGAGGGGTAAGAATGAGGATCTGCTGATTATGACACACTGACTTTCGAGGAACAGTTGCCGGCACAGTTCAAGATGCCTGATATGGCCAAGTTTAACGGGAATGGGGATCCAAGGGTGCATCTCCGACAGTTTGTATCAGTCATGAGTTCAGTTGGCCTGTCTCAGCGCCAAGTGCAGAAAATGTTTGGAATGTCGCTGAGGGAGCTCCCGTGGTGTGGTACCACAGTTTGGAGAAGAAAGTGAAGGAAAGATTGGAGGGAGTTGGCGGATGCCTTCCTGAAGCAGTATGTCACTGACCAGAGATCGATCTGTCACTCCGTGATCTGGAGAATGTTAAGCAGAAAGCGGAGGAAAGTTTTAAGGAGTATGTGGACCGGTGGAGGGGTCATTGTTGAAGATGCAGACTAGGCCCTAGGAGAAGGACCAGATTAAAATGATTATCAAGGGCACCAGCCCTCCATTTACAGCAAGTTGAGGAGGATGGCCTCCATGATTACAGACTTTCGGCAGTTGAGGGAGACTGTCATGGACATTGAAGACGAAGAAGAGCGGAAAACAAAAAATTCTATGGTCTGAACATGAGGCCCGTTGGGGGAACATCGGGAACAAAGCCCGTTTCTGCTGAGATTGCCGCTATCCGAAACCGGCAGTTTTCCAACTTGGGAAGGCCCCTGTCCAAGGTGCTAGAGAAATTGAAGAGACAAGGGCTCTTAAAACCCTTGGAAGCCAAACCATTACCCAATCCCCTACCATCACATTATAACCTAAGCCTTTACTGTCACTTTCACCAACAAAAGGGCCATGACACCGACAACTACGCCCGACTCCGCCATGAAATCCAAGACCTGATAGACTCCAAGAAAATACCTAACCCAGAAACATAACAGCCCGACATACACAGAAACCCCTTACCCAACTACCGTGCCGTACCACCACCAGCCTATATGATCAATTATGGCCTCCCAGAAGACCTTGTCCTAAAATCCTTTCACCCTCAAGCCTTTTGCCTGGGAATCTGGGATAGTACTAGTGAAGATGAGACTGAGCATGGGAAAAACTTTTGGCTTGATTTCTCTAGCAGTGACGAGGAAGAAGTAAGGGGAATGACGCGCAGCGGTCGTTTTTACAATGATGTGTCAGAAAAGGGTAAGGAAGTTTTGACGGATGGTAGAGAAGTGGTTGAGACTGCAGAAAATACTAAGGGGGATATAATACTGAGGAAATTGAGAAAGACTAGAGCACAAGTGAGTATCTGGGAACTGTTATGTGTATCTCGGGAGCATAGGCAGGCTATGGTTGAGGCCTTGAGCAAGATTGTGGTACCGGAAGACGCCAACCCTGCGATGTTTGTTGGGTCCGTTCAGAAAGAAGCTTTGCAGATATCTTTTTCTGAGGATGAACTCCCGGCGGAGGGAAGGAATCATAATAGGCCTCTATTTATCAGGGCGATGTGAGGGGCAAGAGAACTTCATGTGTGATGGTGGATGACGGTTCGTCCATCAATGTGTGCCCACTGAAAATTCTGGCAAGATTAGGTATGAAAGCAACAGACTTGGACCCCTCCAGTATGACTATTAAGGCTTATGATGACAGTAAAAGGGGAGTTGAGGGTACCTTTGGGGCTATGGTCAAGGTTAGGACCGATTGAAGATGAGGTTGAGTTCACAGTACTGGACATCCCGGCTACTTTTGCCTTGTTGTTGGGAAGGCCTTGGTTTCACAAACTTGGGGGCGTGCCTTCCACTTTAATTAGATGATCAAGTTCCCGTATGAGGGAGAAGTTGTTACCATCCGGGCTGAGTTAGATAATGTCGTGGCTGCCTTGGAGATACAACCTTTCACGAGGTTTCAGGTGTCACCTACTTTTGAGGAGTGGGTGGATCCTATGGTGGCTAAGATTATGGAGAAAATGAAGTTTGAGCTGAGTAAAGGTCCAAAATTACCAGATTTCAGAGGACAGACTACTCGGAAGGGTTTGGGGTACAAGTCTGATGAAGAAGAAAAGCCAAGGTCAAGAAAAAGGGCCTGAAACTGATGGAATGTTTGTGAAAGCTTCAGGATATCAAGGGGAGCCTGAACCTGTGGAAGTTAATGGAATTGTGGTACCTGGGTTTGAGATCTTCCAGGATATTTGGGTAAGAAGCTGATAGTTGAAGAAATTGTGTGGAGAAAGAAGAAGAGAATTGGGAAGAAGAACTGATGAAGTTGGAGCGCCTGACTCTGGGAGAGGACGAAAAGCCTGAGGAAGATCTGATTGCAGAGGAAGAAGTGTCTATAGATGATGAAGACATTTACCTTCCTGATTTGTTTGAATGTACTTCCGCATTATCCAATAATAAAGACATTTTTTTGCTTACTTGCCTGAGTCATTTCCATTTACTCTACACGAATCAAGCATATTTGACATCAGTTCAGCCAGAACTATTGCATTTAACTTGGGTACACTTGAGAACCCCAAGGAAATTCTGATTGCAAGTGAAGAAGTAACCTCCGAAGAGAGGGAGAAACTAGAAGAAGTGTTGGTCAGATATGCCAAAGTATTTGCTTGGTCCTATGAGGATTGCCTGGGGTAGACAGAAACATTGCCCATCACACAATACCAACTTATCCAAATATGAGGCCAGTAAAACAGAAACTCCGACGGATGAGACCAGAATGGGCTGAGAAAGTCAGAGAGGAAGTTAAGAAACAGATAGATGTGGGGTTCCTGGAAGTAGTAAAGTATCCTGAATGGTTGGCTAACATCAGTACCGGTGCCGAAGAAAGATGGGAATGTCAGAATGTGTGTAGACTACAGAGATCTCAACAAGGCTTGTCCGAAAGATTGATTTCCTCTGCCGCATATAGATGTTCTGGTTGATAGTGCGGCTTTATCTGCTATGTATTCATTTGCAGATGGATTTTCAGGTTACAATCAGGTTCTCATGGCTGAGGAAGACAAACATAAGACTGCATTTGTTACTAAGTGGGGTACTTATTGTTTTACAATGTTATGTCGTTTGGGCTTAAGAATGCGGGGGCTACTTATCAGCGGATGGCCACTACACTTTTCCACGACTTGATGCACAAAGAGATTGAGGTGTATGTGGATGAAATGATGGTGAAATCAGAGACAAGAGTTGGGCATATTGAAGCACTGGAAAGGTTCCTTCAGAGGGTTGACAGATACAACTTGCGGCTTAATCCCAAGAAATGTGTGTTTGGGTGGGTGACATCAGGGAAATTGCTTGGTCATACAGTAGGAATGGGCGGAATAGAGGTAGACTCCGAAAAGATCAAGGCAATCACAGAAATGCCTACACCGAAGACAGAAAGAAAAAGAAGTCAGAGCATTCTTGGGAAAGATTCAGTATATCAGTCGGTTCATTGCCAAGTTGACATCAGTATGTGGGCCTATCTTCAAACTGTTGAGAAATGATCAGCCAGTTAGATGGAATGAACAGTGTCAGACAGCCTTCGAAAAAATCAGAGAATACTTGGTAAAGCCTCCTGTATTGAAACCTCCGAGACCGGGCAGACCTTTGATATTGTATTTGGCTATAGATCAGAAGCACTGGGGGCAATGATGGTACAGGCAGATGAGACAGGGGGGGTAGAAGCATGCAGTTTACTATCTGAGTAAGAAGATGCTCCCGTATGAGGCTCGATATCAGGAAGTTGAGAAGATCTGTCTCACAGTGGTATGGGCTTCCAGAAAATTACGGCATTATTTCCAGTCATACAAGATCCAGATAGTGGCCAAGGAAAATCCTCTGAAGTATCTTCACTCGGTGCCTTCACTAGTGGGAAAATTGGGCAGATGGTTGGTATTGTTGACAGAGTTCGATATTGAGTATCTCACCTCCAAAGTGATCAAAGGGCGGAGCAGTAGCAGAGTTTCTGGCATTGCAACCTGTTGAGGGGGATCAGTATAAGTTTGAATTTCCAGATGAAGAGATCCAAGCAATAACAGTTCAGAGATGGAAGATGTATTTTGACGGAGCAGTGAATTACAAGGGAGCCGGAATTGGAATCTTGATAGTAACCCCCGAGGGAGAGACTTTGCCTTTGGCCAAGAGGTTGACATTCAGATTAACTAACAACATGGCCGAGTATGAAGCATGTGCTTTTGGTTTGATAGCATTGATAGCCTTGAAGGCCGGGAGTGTGGAAGTCTACGAAGATTCTATGTTGGTAGTCCAGCAGATGAGAGGAGAGTGGGAATTGAAAGAAGAACGGTTGAAAACTTACCTTCTTCACCTCAGAAAATTGGCAAAGGTTATCCCCGAGTGTAAGTTTCAGCACTTACCGAGAGAAGAGAATCAGATGGCAGATGCATTGGCTACACTTGCAGCAACTTGGGAAAATCCAGAAAAGTTAGTGATGAAACCGTTGATACTGACAACAGCAAGCATACCTATTTATGAGATAGAAAAAATTCTGGAAGTTGAGGTCGACAACGGTAAACCTTGGTATTATGACATTCATAGGTATCTGGAACTTGGTGAACTCCCAGAAGGGGCAGGCAGAAAAGACAGAATAGCCATTCAGAAGTTAGCTTCCCAGTATGTGACTTTGAAAGGGGAACTGTACAAGAGGCAAGCAAACGGTATTCAGTTGAAGTGTTTGAGAAAAGAGGAAGCTCAGCATGTAATGGAAGAAATACACACCAGGGTTTGTGGTCCGCACATGAACGGGTTGAATCTGTCCCGCAAGATAGTGAGACAAGGTTTTTATTGGTCAACCATGGAAACAGACTGTGCGAAGATGGTAAAGCACTGTCATGACTGTCAAGCACATGGTAATTTGAATCACTTGCCGCACATAGAGTTGCACGGGTTGTCAGAGCCGTGGCCTTTCTCAGCATGGGGGATTGATATGATTGGAGGAAATTCGACCGAATGCATCAAATGGGCATCGCTTCATAGTAGTGGCAGTGGATTACTTCTCGAAGTGGGTGGAAGCCGAATCATTCCGCAATGTTACAGCAAAACAGATGGCAAAGTTTATAGCTCGGAACCTCATTTGTCGGTATGGTATGCCCCATCATGTAGTGACAGACAACGGGGTTCAGTTTCAAGGAGAGACGAAGGCAATGTTACAGAGGTACGAGATAGGCCACCACAAGTCATCACCGTACAGGCCGCAGGCAAATAGGGCAGTTGAGGCAGCCAACAAGACTATAAAGATAATTTTAGCCAAGATGACAGAAAATTGCAGAGATTGGGCCGAGAAATTACCGTATGCTTTGTGGGGGTACAGAACATCAGTAAGAACAGCAACATGGGCCACACCTTACTCTTTGGTCTATGGAATGGAAGCAGTATTGCCGGTAGAAGTGGAAATACAGTCTATGAGGGTATTAACAGAGGCAGAATTACCGGAAAAGGATTAGGAAACACAGAGGTTTGATCAGTTAGCACTATTGGATGAGAAGAGAACGAAGTCTTTGAGACTAGCCCAAGCATTCAACAAGAAAGTACGTCCCACCAAGATCAGAAAGGGTGATTTGGTATTTAAGCAATCGAGGCCGTCGACGACAGATCCGAGAGGAAAATTCAGACCAAACTGGGAAGGACCTTATATAGTGCAGAAGGTAATGGGAAATGGGGCTGTGAGGTTATCAGACTTGGAAGGAAACGAGTTCACCGAGCCGATTAACGTAGACAGATTGAAGCAATACTTTGCCTGAGGGAGAGAAGACCGAGCAGTCACCACGGGAATTGGCAGAAGACCTAACCCAACGGAATAAGAAATCATTCATGCATACATGTAACATTGCATTCTCTTCGTGTTTGTTTTTGTTTTGTGTTCACAGGTTCGAAGAAAGGAGAAAGCGGCAGAAATGAGCCAAGCAACGTCAGCGCAATTTCAGTTTTTGGGATGAGTCCCAAGGGGCGAGGCCCATATCAGCTTGGGGGAGAAGCCCATATCATGTCGGCTTGGGGGCGAGGCCCATATCAGCTTGAGGGCGAGGCCCCCGTTGTCAGTTGTAGTTCCGGGTCGAGGTGCCCAGGGTCGAGGTGCCCACTACATCATCAGTTCGAGGGCGAGGTCTCTATTGTCAGCTGTGTTGGGTCGAGGTGCCCAGAGTCGAGGTGCCCCCGTTGTCAGTTGTAGTTTCGGGTCGAGGTGCCCACTACATCATCAGTTCGAGGGCGGGGTCCCTATTGTCAGCGGTGTTGGGTCGAGGTGCCCCCATTGTCAGTTGTAGTTCCGGGTCGAGGTGCCCAGGGTCGAGGTGCCCACTACATCATCAGTACGAGGGTGAGGTCCCTATTGTCAGTGGTGTTGGGTCGAGGTGCCCAGGGCGAGGCCCCCGTTGTTAGTTGCAGTTATTGGGATGCGTCCTATGATCGAGGTCCACTGCAGCACCAACTCAGCTCGAGGTAGCAGCCGAGCCAGTTAAGTGAAAATGCATTGCATAACTTTGATAGGATTGTTCAAAGTCACACACTGCACAAGTCCCAACAAAGTGGGGGTGACTGTAGGCATTGCATTTCCGCATGTGAAACTCGATGATGAGTCTCAGTTGGAGGCACTACCTTTCTTAGCTAAGGATATTGCGGGAAACGGAGGTCGGAATGGGAAATTCAGAATAAGTACGTCATCAGATTCATTTCGCAAGTTCACTGTCTTCGTTAGTGCTGCGTTCGTTACTTCGTTCGAACGTCAAGCAGATTGCGGGCGTTCGTGTAGCATTCGAATGGGCGTTCGAACGGTGTCGGTATTTCTGGTTTTGCTGCTAGCCTCGCACCCCAGCCCAATTAGCCCACCAAAGCCCATAAAACACATCCCAATTAATAAAACACATTTAAAACACATGGGAAATTAAATTAAATATTAATTAGATAATGTAATTAAATAAATAAAATATTTAAACCATTTACCAATTAAATAAAACAAATAAAATCTAAATAATCACCTACCAAAATAATAAAAATCACATACTAAATTAAAAAGATGTCATGCCTAATTAAAATCAATATAACAAATTAAATATATTGTATTCCTAATCTAAACCAAATTTGTCCCCCCTCAATCTTTGACTTTCCTTGCTTAACACAAAATCAAATCCATTCATTGTGAGACAAGGTGGAGCCATAACCTTTCTCTATATAAACAACCCATAACCAAGACATGCACTCCCCTAGCTCATACACAAGACTTACACGAAAATCACAACACCTAGAACCCTAGCCACTCACGGCAATAGCAAGAAGCACAAACAAAACCCTTCTCTTCACCTCTCCTTCTTTGGCCGAGAATACCACTATCCTCCATCCCCTCCATTGCCGAATTTTAACAGCCATTACAACCACCAATACAGCCCCTAACCACCACTGAAAACCACCTCCATAAACTCCCCACACATCACCAAAAATACACCCCCAAAACAGCAGCCAAATCCTCTTAAAACAGTCCATAAAACCCTCAAAACAATAACATAAAAAATTGCATTCATAATCCTTAAAATAATCACACAAGACTACACTAAAAACCCACAAAAAACACTCGGAATAGTCCGTTGAAACGTCAAAACAAGTGACCTGAACAGTGAGCAGCAAAGCAGAGGCCGAACAGTAGCAGAACGGAGACCGAACAGCAGGCAAAACAGCAAAACAGTGAGCTAGGACGCTAAACCAGTGAACCGGAGAAGTTGAGGAGCTGTACCCTTCCGACGTTTGTGAAACGCAAGCCTGAAAGTTGGCAAAAAAGTTTAGACCTGAGGGTATTTTCTACACTCGTTTTCCGTTTTATTTGTATTATTTATTGAGTATTGCTTGCATGATTGTCATGTTGAAATGCATGTTGTGGCCCTTGAGTAGATAAATATGCATGAATTATGAGATGTTGTATGTTGTGGCTTTGGAATAAAATGAGAGATGTGTCAACTCTCGCGGTATATCGGATGGAAACTCGGACATAAATTTCACAGCCGATTCCGAATGGACGGTAGTATGATCTGTACTCGGGATACAACTCCAAGTACCGTTTGAGTAAACGGCACCCTCTTTTGTTTTGTGTTGCTTTGGTTTATTTATTTTTCGTTACTTGAATTCTGCATGTTGCTTATTTATGCATGATTCAATCGAGCGCATGGGCTTAGTAAGTGCGATGAAAGGTCTCCTATTTGGAGGGGTTAAAACCCTTTACAACGATGCTTTGCCGCGCCGGTTGATGTGTGTTCGGTTGAATGCAAGATACGTTCAATCGGGCATACTAAGTTTGATAGTATTGTCTTTAAATTCTTTGTATGCATGATTCAATCGAGCGCATGGGCTTAGTAAGTGCAATGAAAGATCCCCTATGGGGAGGGGTTAAAGCCATTACCACGTTGATTTGCCGCGCCGGTTGATGTGTGTTCGGTTGAATGCAAGATACTTCAATCGGGCATACTAAGTTTGATATTATTGTTTTTAATTCTTTGTTAGCATGATTCAATCGAGCGCATGGGCTTAGTAATTGCAATGAAAGATCCCCTATGGGGAGGGGTTAAAGCCCTTTACCACGATGCTTTGCTGCGCCGGTTGATGTGTGTTCGGTTGAATGCAAGATACGTTCAATCGGGCATACTGAGCTTGACATTATTGTCTTTATTCTTTGTGTTGCATACATCAGGCCTGGTTCCGTTCGAACGCATTCTCGAACGCTACACGAACGCGAACCTTCTGTTTACCGTTTGAACGCATTCTCGAACGCTACACGAACGCGCACGCACTTTCTTGGTCTTATCACACATCAGGTCTGGTTCCGTTCGAACGCGTTCTCGAACGCTATACGAACGCGAACCTTCTGTTTACCATTCGAACGCGTTCTCGAACGCTACGCGAACGCGCACGCACTTTCTTAGTCTTATCATGCATTAGGTCTGGTTCCATTCGAACGCGTTCTCGAACGCTATACGAACGCAAACCTTCTGTTTACCGTTCGAACGCATTTTCAAATGCTACGCGAACGCGCACCCATTGAACTGAGTCCCTTTTCACCAGATTTCATGCATAGTTTTCCTAGTAGCTATCCCTACGTATGATGAACCTGATTGCCCCTCTGTATTACGCAAGATTGTGTTGGTGTCATTCATCTGCATTCCCCACATGTATGAGTACAATGTGCTTAACATATTACAATTCATATACCTATGTCATGATAACATTTGAGTATTATTTCTTGTGGTATATCGGATGGAAACCCAGACATAAATTCCGTAGCCGATTCCGAATGGACGGTAGTATGGTATGTACTTGGGATACAATTCCACGTACCACTTGGGAAGGTGCTCACATGTGCTTGTGTGGTTAGTATGTGTGCTTGTGTTTTCTTGAATATAATATGCCAATAAAGTTGTATGTTCGTCGCTACTTTGATGTACTTTCAAGCATGCAATCTTAGATGTGAAACATATGTAAATTTAGGTGTAAGTTTTATTTTGTACATATGAATTTAGAAGCATGATACTCTTGGAAATAAGTGTTACTTAAGCCTGATTAAATTATTATAAATCCTTTCATTACAAGTGGCATAAGTAAGGGACCATTCTGAACCCAACGGTTTGAGGTCTTCCCTTGCGAGGGGTGAGTGCGGCCTTAAATCTCATTTTCCCGGTTCACACCGGGTGGCGACTCCATTATTCTCCGGTTTAGTCCCCCGTGGCTACTCCGTACTCCTGACCAAGCCGCGAGCTTGGGACAGCGTGCGTCGCCCAGTTTATGTGTTCCCACAACCTCGTAGGCCCGATTGAACGTATCTCATGTACTTCATCCGGCGCGGCAAAATATCATGGCAAAGGTAGTCTTTAGGCGTTTCCCTCGAATAGAGGACTTTTAACCCACATAATTAGCCCATGCGCATCAAGTAACAATGCATGAATAAACAAATTAATAATATGGGACCCCGTATGCCCGATTGAACGTATCTCACGTTCAATAAAACGTACTTCATCCGGCGCGGCAAAACATCATGGTAAAGGTAGCCTTTAGGCATTTCCCTCGAATAGAGGACCTTTAACTCACATGATTAGCCCATGCGCATCAAGTAACAATACATGAATAAACAAAGTAATAATATGGGACCTCGTATGCCCGATTGAACATATCTCACGTTCAATCAAACGTACTTCGTCCGACGTGGCAAAATATTGTGGTAAAGGTAGCCTTTAGGCATTTCCCTCAAATGGAGGACCTTTAAACCAACGTAATTAGCCCATGCGCACTAGATTACAATGCATAAATAAAGGAACAATGCATAGAAAATAAATAGCGGAACAATGAACATGGATTTAAATCACGAAATGAAATACGTGCTTGAAAGTTTCTCAAGCGATACGTGGAGTTGTATCCCAAGTACAGACCGCACTACCGTCCATTTGAATTCGGCTACAGAATTTACGTCTGGGTTTCCATCTGATATACCGCAAGAGATGGCACCGACCGTTTAACAAAACACAATCATTAACCCAATGTATACATGAAATATGATAATGCATGTGATGAAATAACAATAAATAACGAAAGCGATAAATAATAAACTAAGTGCGAAGTATTAAAGGAAGATAAATGACTGAAAATAAATGCGGAATAGTAAAGCGATGGTAAATATAAATTAAATGCGAAATAGAAATAAAGATAAATGTGGAATATTAAGAGATGTGACCAATAGTTTGGCCATTTTTAATATAGGACTTTGCATGCCCGGTTGGACGTATTCCACGTCCAACCAAGCATGCCGTGTCCGGGATAACAAAATAAAATATAACAAAGGGTGCCCTCAGGTCTTACATTTTAAGTTGCTCTTTGGAATGGCGTTGAGACGTCGTCGGAAAGGTTAATACTCCGCGGCTTTTCTAGTTCACTGGTTCAAGATTTTCCTTCGCTGTTTCGCTGTTTTCACTGTCGTTTTCTCTATTTTCTTCACTATTTCTATCATTTTTTACTGCAGTTTTCAGGCTATCTTTTGGGGTTATTTTCGGTGCTAAAGGCTACTATTTTGGGCTCGGTTTTGGGGTAATTTTAGGACTGGTTTCGGGATAATGTATTCACGGTTTTGTTGCTGTGTTTGATGAGAGGGCTGAGTGTGGTTCGCATGAGGGCTGCTACTGGTCCATTATCGCTTAGGGGCACTTTGTGTATGTTTTTTTTGTTGAATCGGCAAGGTGAGTAGTGTAGATGGTGTGCGTGTGTTTTAGGGTTGATTTTGTTGGTTATGGGCTGGTTGTTGTCATGTGTTCGGTGTGGGGGCAGTGTCTGGTTGGCTTCACGTATGCATGGGGCTTGTTACTTTGGCTTTGTTTGAAGGGTTTGTGGTGTTCACGTGATGGGCTAGCTGTGAGCGTCGGTGAGAGGGCTGGTTTTGTTGGCTTCTTTGTGGCTTTCATGTGGAGGGCTGGTTGTTTATGAGGAGTGGTGGCAGGCTTGTATTGTGGTGTGCTCGGCTTTTTGTGTGAGATGTCGTGTGTTGGTGAAGGAGAGAGTGAGAGGAGTGTGGGGTACGTGGTCTTCTTGTTTGTGAGATAGAGATATTAAGGTTTATTTGTTTGTGAGTGGTGATTGCTTAGGGAGAGGCGTGAGGAGTGAGTCAAAAAGAGAGAGTAGGGTTTATTTGTTTTGGGTGATGTCGTGAGGAGTGAGAGCCAATGGGGAGTGTCCAAGAGAGGAATAAGGTTTGGTATAGGTCTTTTTTTTATAGTTGTGCACTAGGGTTTCCTTGTGAATGGGATCTTCAAACAAGGAAAAAAAATCAAGCAAAAAATGGATGGATTTAATTCAATTATTTAAGGAAATGATATTTGTATTTTTGGTGGGGGAATTTCTTTAATTTGCTAGGTGATTTATTTATATTAGGAAGGGGATTTATTTAATTTAGGAAGGGGATTTATTTGGATTTATGACATGTGTTTTAAATGTGTTGAATATTTTTGGATTGGGCTTTGGGTGAAATGGGCTTTTAATGGGTGCATAGGGTTTTGGGCCAAGGCTTAAATTTTAAAATAGATATCAATCAAGCGAACCCGAGGCTAAACAAAGGAATTAATTTTGGCAAGGTATTTATTTTTGAATTTTCCCTTCCGACGTCCGTTTCCCGCGACTTCCGCAACTTATCGGGTAGTGCCTCCATACGAGGCTCATCATTGGGCTTTATGTAGAAATGCAGAATCTACATCCAGCCACTTAAGGAACATTAGATGTCACAGCCAGTAATACGGTAGAGCCTTTGCAAGTTTCAACAGGGCCAATCATATGCCAGAAAGCTAAGAAGATCAGAGACGCAATGGCAGGACTAGCATAGAATGACATAGCCGAGTGTGACAGACAACCTTAGGGCATATTGGTGTCACATGAGGGCTTCAATGGATTGGGTCCAAAGCTATTTCACGTGGCCCAAGTCATTTTAGAAGACGCGCAATAGCCGATTTTGAAGATAGGACCATTTTGAAGAATTTGGCCATTTTATGCCTTATATGTAATTCGGCCAAATGAGCTTGTATTTTGACCTTTTGCTTGTCATGTTGACTCTAGTTAGGCTATTTGTAACTTAGTTATCTAGATCATTTGGGTCAAATTGGATTAGAACTAAGTTAGTTATTTAAATGACCTATTAGGCATTCTTTAGAAATGATGCCACTTTTATTGACTTTTTATTTTTGATCTTTTTGCCACTTGCATAAAGATCTTGGTGGGGATATTTGTAATATTTAGTAAATGACTACTTAGGGCTTAGCTTTATGTAGCCATTAGGTGGTTTTAGGACCTTTTGGTATTTTTAACTTTTGAAGGGCATTTTAGTAAATTTGTCATATCCTATATATTGTAAACTTTGTCTTCTTCAATAGTAACTTACAAATTTCAAATTTCTTCAAAGAAAAATGGCTATGGCTGAATTTCAAGCTTAAGGGATGGATTCCCTTTTGTTCCAGTTTTGACTTATCTAAGGCGTGGCAACCTTGGTGGCGTCTCCGTGCTAGCAGAACACTGCAATGAATCATCTTAAGGTTCTCAAGACAAGTTCTTTGTGGGTCTTCTTTGTGGCCTTGGAAGGGTTTTGTTCCTACAAAATCAAATTCGCGGTGCTTGGGGTTATATTTGTTGCAAGTGGTTTGATTGGCCTTAAACATCCAAGTGAGTTCCACGTCATTTGGTATCAGAGCTTAGGGTTCCAAGGTCTGATTTTTCTATCTTTACTTTCTGTTTTTCAATTAGTTTTTATTGTGTTTGTTGGTCATCAAGATACTTGTTCATCTTAATTCTTGGATTTTTTTTATTTCTCAAGTGTTTTTACCTTTTTTTTAAATGCCTGTCACCGACATACCGGCCTTATACCAGCATACCGGTGTAAAAAAATACACTAGACACAGCTTTTGGAATTGAAAAGTTTCATACCGGCCTTCATACCGGTCTACCTGGGATTACATAGCTTCTAGAACTGGGTAAGTTTCATACCGGCATTCATACCGGTCTAACTGAGTATTACATAGCTACTGGAACCGGGATAGTTTCATACCTAGTGCAATCATTCCCAATATGGAGTGGGAGAAGAAAATCGAGTTGATTTTCAACTATCATCATTACTCTGATGAGAAGAAGATCAATCTGGCAACCATGGAGTTCACTAATTATGCGATGATTTGGTGGGATCAGATTGTCACTAACAGAAGGAGGAATTATGAGAGGCCAGTTCAGACATGGGAAGAACTTCGAGGTCTCATGAGGAAACGATTCATCCCAACCATTATACAGGAGCAGACAGAAGTCAGAAACTATAACATATGTATCAAGGGGCCAAGATTGTAGAGGATTACTATACTGAGATGGAGGTTGCCCTAATCAGGGCAAATGTAGTGGAGGATGCAGAGGCTATTATGGCACGGTTTCTATGGGGCTTGAATAGAGAGATTGCCAACATGGTGGAGTTGCATCATTATGTTGATTTGGAGGATATACTTCACATGGCTATCAAGGTAGAGAATCAACTCAAGTAGAAGAGTACATCCAGATTTGGTACTCAGACTACTCCTGCATGGAAGGGGAAATGGGTTCCTAATGATCGACGGGATGGAGGATTTAACAAGCCAATGACCGAACCAAGTACCAAGGGTAAGGACGCTGCGAAACCAAGGAAGGCTAGACCGAAACCTGAGGGTACAACACCTAAGACTAAGGATATCAAGTGCTTCAAGTGTTTGGGGATGGGATATTATGCTTCACAGTGCCCTAACAAGCACACCTTGGTGATTGATGGTGAGGTACATTCTATTGACAGTGAGGTTGAGGTTGAGGATGATGAAGCCTGCGATAGAGGATACTAGTGACAAAGAGGGAGCTGCATACCCGCTGGATAACTTGTCCTTAGCTGTGAAACGTATTTTGAGTGCACAAATTGGTGAGAGATGAGAGTGATCTGCAGAGTGAGAACATATTCCATACTAGATGTCGTGTGAATGGCAAGGGGTGTAGTATGATCATTGACGGGGGCAGTTGTACTAATGTCGTAAGTACATCTTAGTTGAGAGGTTGGGATTAGATTGCTTGAAGCATCCCAAGCCTTACAAGTTGCAGTGGTTGAATGACTGTGGAGAAGTACGGGTGACTAGGCAGGTATTATTGAGCTTCACCTTTGGGCCTTATACTGATGATGTTTTGTGTGATGTTATACCCATGCATGCATGACCCATTCTTTTAGGAAGGTCGTGGCAGTTTGATAGAAAGATTATACACGATACGTTTAAGAATAAGTATTCATTTCAGCATAAGGGAAAACCCATTACCTTATACCCACTTACACCGAGGCAAGTCCACGAAGATCAAGAAAAGTTGCAACTTGAGAGAGATAGAGAGAAAGAGAGTGCAAACACAGCCTTGGAGAAAACACGTGAGGGGAGTGTGACCGAACCTAGTAAGGAAATTAAGGCTAAAGCCGTGAGTGTTCCCAAGGGGTGTGTGAGTGAACCTAAAGGGGAAACGAAAGGGCGAGTGAAAAGAGCTTTTACATTGGGGAAGGTGAAGCAAGGAGAGCTTACAAGGCTAGCAAGCTCATGATTTTTCTAGTATACAAATATCACCATATTTGTATAGCTAACACTGACCCTTTGCTTCCTTTATCCATTTCATCTCTTTTGCAGGAATTCAATGATGTGCTGCAGAGGACACTCCTAGTGGGCTCCCACCCATTAGAGGTATTGAGCACCAGATAGATTTCATACCTGGTGCAATCATTCTCAATAGACCAGCCTACCGAAGCAATCCTGAGGAAACAAAGGAACTTCAGAGGCAAGTGCGTGAGTTGATGGAAAAATGGTATGTCAGAGAAAGTATGAGTCCATGTGGCGGTACCAGTTCTTCTAGTTCCTAAGAAAGATGGGACGTGGCGTATGTGTGTTGATTGTCGAGCGATCAATAATATAACGGTAAAGTATCGTCACCCTATTCCTAGACTAGATGACATGTTAGATGAATTGCATGGTCCAAAATTTTTAGTAAGATTGATTTAAAGAGTGGATACCATCAAATTCGCATGAGAGATGGGGATTAGTGGATAACTACATTTAAGACCAAGTATGGCTTGTATGAATGGTTAGTTATGCCATTTGGTCTTTCAAATGTACCTAGCACATTTATGAGATTGATGAATTATGTTATGCGAGCATTTATAGGTAGGTTTGTTGTAATTTATTTTGATGATATCTTAGTTTACAGTAAAATAATAGATGAGCATGTTACGTATTTGAAGCATGTTCTTGATGTGTTAAGATATGAGAAACTGTATGGATAGAATGGTTTTTCTTGGTTTTGTTGTAAGTGAAGATGGCATCGAAGTTGATGTGGAAAAGGTAAAGGCAATTCAGGATTGGCCTACACCGACAACTATGACCGAAGTCAGAAGCTTCCATGGATTAGCAAGCTTCACCGTAGATTTGTTAGAGACTTCAGCAATAATTTTTTTTTGGATAAGGTAAGTATATATTAACAAAAAAAGAAACAAAAGCACATGGGCATACCCCAGACAGCTTGGGAGGACAAGCCCTCCTAGCAAAACCCAAAAAGCTAAAAAAAAAACAACACCATCAGAAAATTTCATCAGACAGGCGCCAATAAAGGTGAAGCCATTTATTATCATAAGAGGGTTTCCCTTCGAGGTAAACTGGCACGAGTCCAGAAAGTAAACAGAATATAATAAAGAATAGCACTGACAGGGCGAGGGGTCAATTCATGCATGCGGGCTTTTCTTTCCTTCCAGATGTAGTAAACTGAAGCAACAAACAAAAGCCGAACAAGAAGATGACACAATGAGGCATCGGTGAACTGATACATCCACTCAACAGTCTACAACCAATCGTGAGAACTCCAATCTATCCCACACATAACCATCACAGTAGTCCAAACCCGCGAAGAGAAAGAGCATTGGAAGAAAATGGTAATCAATATCCTCACATGAAGAACCACAAAGAATGCATCACGAGCAAGTAGAGATACCAAAACTCATTAGACGATCCTGAGTACAAAGACCACCCTGAATAGTAATCCAAAGCAGAAAAGAATGGCACGGGATAGCTTTACTGACAGAGAAACACACTTGGATTCGATATCCAAGCAAACTCCAAGCAACATAAAGAACCCTAAGAACCGCGAATTTGATTTTGTAGGAACAAAACCCTTCCAAGGTCACAAAGAAGAGCCACAAAGAACTTGCCCTTGAGAACCTTTAGGATGATTCCTTGTAGTGTTTTTCTAGCAATGGAGACGCCACTAAGCTTGCTAAACTTAGATAAGTCGATTTTAAATTGAAAAGGGGAATCCCTCCCTTACAAGAATTCGGCCATAGCCAAAACTTTAAGCTTTTGTGTTTATAAAATTTGGTTGATGTTCCAAAAGAAAAAGAAAGAAAGTTTAAATAGTGTTACAAAGAGAAACCATAAAGGCTAAATTACAAAAATACCAAAGTCTTCAAGTCTTCAAAGGTCTGTGAAGCTTCATTCAGAACTGATTTGGGCCAAGTGAAGTGGCTTTGGGCCCTCTCTATTGAAGCCCACATGCGTCTCTATTTGTTTGTTGCAATCGGCCAAAACACTCTGAACTAATCCCGCCATTGCTTCTCTGAGTCTTTTGGTCCTCTGCCTCATAATTGGCCATTCTGATACTTGTAATGGGTCTTTTGCTTTGTTGTCGGCCTGGATCATGTCATTTACTAAACCAAACAACCCGGTACCAATGTATCAAAGTGCCCTTCATCCTCATCGCATTCCAAGCACTAGACACATAAAACCTTCCTATACTGTCATCCTCCCAAACCAACTCATCCTCTCTCAAACAAGAAGGATTCGAAAGATGGGACCGATCCAGCTCAACAAGGGCTGCTGACCTAGCATGGGGCCAGCGCCAAGAAGAGTCAGAGATAATAGTATCAACAGTAGCCATCATATCCAAGCCAGAATCATAAATAACTCTATCACCCAAAGTATCCACAATCGGACCCAACAGATGCCAATTATCAAACCACAGCAACATCTTCTCACCATTCCCAATATTAAACCCCATTCTCCGACGAGCCCAAAAACGAAGCTCCAGAATCTTCCACCAACTCCAAGTGCAATCTCCAGGACACGGCACCTCCCAAAAGCTCCTACCCTGAAGCAAGTAGGAATGAACCCAATTCGACCAGAAGGAGATCTGACCAGAGTAAAGAAACCATAAATGCTTAACAATAGCATCTCTATTCCAAGTTGCCAAACTCTTAATCCCCAAACCCCCCTCTTTCAAAGGTAAACAAACAGTACTCCAAGCCACTCTCGCCCCTGATAAAGCAAGCTCACTACCCTTCCAAAGAAAAGATCTAAGAGTCATCTCTACTTTCTTAATAACAGACATCAGAAGAATGAATAAAGAAGACCAATAAACTTGAATAGAGAACAAAACCGACTTTATGAGCTGAAGCCGCCCGGCAAACCAAACAAACCTGCTACTCCAACTCTTGGCACGCCTAACGATATGATCAACAAGAGAAGTACAATCAGAAGCCCGAAGCTTAGTAGAGATCAAAGGAACTCCCAAATAGCGAACTGGGAGAAAACCCTCTTGGAAACCCAACAAATGAAGCAACTGATCTTTTAAAGAATGAGAGATACCGGAGGAGAAAATATGACTCTTAGCTGGATTCGGGACCAATCCAGATAAACCCATAAACTGCCTTAGATAGTCCTTCATCAAAGAGATCGAGGGAGCATACGCCTTACAAAAAATCATAAGGTCATCTACAAAACATAGATGAGTGAGTCTATTTTTAAAACACCGCCAGTGAAACTGAAATCCCCGATCATTAGTCATAGTCTTAAGTAAGCCTGTGAGAACTTCCATAGCTAAAATAAAAAGATAAGGAGACATATGATCCCTTTGTCGCAAACAGCGACCCCCAAAGAAAAAACCATTCAACTCCTTATTAATAGACGACTTCAGCAGTATTGCAACACCACTGACTGAAGTAGTGAAGAAAAGTGTTGTCTTTAAATGGGAAGAAGAGCAGGAGCATGCATTCCAGGATCTTAAAATGAAGTTGTGCAGTGCACCAGTTTTGGCACTACCCAACTTTGAGAAGATATTTGAGATTGAGTATGACGCATCCAGATTAGGCATTGGAGCGGTTCTTATGTAAGAAAAACGACCAATAGCCTACTTTAGTGAGAAGCTTAACATAGCAGTTTTAAGATACCCCACTTATGACAAGGAGTTGTATGCGCTAGTGAGAGCCCTTGAGACTTGGCAGCATTATCTATGGCCTCGAGAGTTTGTGATCCATACAGATCATAAGTCATTGAAGCATTTAAAAGGTCAAGGTAAGCTAAACAAACGGCACGCACGATGGTTAGAGTTTGTTGAGTCATTTCCATACGTAACCTGCTACAAACAAGGTAAGGAAAACATTGTCGTCGATGCACTATCGCGAAGGTATGCTTTACTTACTTCATTGAATGCAATGATGATTGGGTTTGAATTTATTAAAGAACTTTATGAAAATGATACTGACTTCAATACTATCTATGCTGCATGTGAAAAGTCTACCTTTAGTAAATTCTACCAACATGATGGGTTTCTGTGTAAGGAAAATAGATTATGCATTCCTGTTTGTAGTATCCGTGAATGGTTCTGACATGAGTCCAACCACACCAGAGACATTACAGGATGCAGCTAACAACTTGGAAGAACCCATGCAATTGCCAACAGGGCCAATCACACGCCAAAGAGCAAAGAAGATCAGAGAGGCCTTTGCGGGACTAGCTCAGAGCTATGTGACCAGTTGCAGCAACCAAGTCAAGTGCACACCAGAGACACATATGGGCATAACCAGAGAGGTCCCCAAGCTATTTCATTTGACCCAGATCAGCTCAGACTGAAGCATAGCAGAGCAGCTTCAGCACCAGCACCCTTTTGACCCGATTTCACCCATTTTGGGACTATGTTGAATTCGGCCAAATGGGGGCATTTTTGTCATTTGTGCTCGACATTTTGACTTTATTTATGATGTAATTAGCATGGTTGACTATGCCATTAGGCTTAATTATGCTTAGATTTGTACTTAGCCGGAAGCACGTCAATTTACTATAGCATGTAAGCACCTTAATTAGCTTAAGTGAGATTAGCTTCTAATCTTTGTTTTAAGTTTATTTAGGTGCAAAAGGACCTTAATGGTCGTGGTTGAGGTGCTTGACTTAGGGCTTTTGGTAATTTTAGCTCTAGGGTCATTTTAGCCTTTTTACTCTTTTGTAACCCTTATTATATGACTCTTCTTTGTATTTTTGGAGAACCAACGTAATATACAAATTTGAAAGAGAGAAAAGCTTGAGCTTTCCATGGCTATGGCCAAAACCTGTTGAGGGAGGGATTCCCCTTTTCAAGTTCAAATTGACTTATCTAAGCTTGGCAACTTAGTGGCGTCTCCATTGCTAGCAAAATACAATCTGATTTCATGCTTGTGGTTATCATGGACGTGAGTTTCATGGTGGTTAGGGGCTGATCTTGGTTGGGTTTTGTTCCTACAAAATCAGTATTCAAAGTTCTTGGGGTTTTGAGAAAGATGCTTGGGGTTTGCTTGGTTTCCAACCCAAGTGAGTTCTTGTCATTTGGTATCATGAGCTTAGGGTTCTGAGGTCTGATTTCCTATCCTTTGTGTTGTTTAATCTTGTATTCATCTTTGTTCTTTGTTGATTTAATTTCGGCATCAAGGTTTTACTTCACCTTGATTCGGCCATTGTTGGATCTTGTTGTTTCTTGCTGATTCTTGTTGATTTGTGATCAAAATATCATGAATAACATTCTGCCTTGAGTTTTTTGATTGATCATGAGTATTTCTTTGAGTTAAGCTTTGGCTACTTAGGTCAAAATTGGGGCTTTTGTGTTCTTTGCTTGAATCAAGTGTTTAGTTGTTAATTGTAAGTTACTAGGACGTGTTTAACATTGTTATTAAGTTATTAGTTTCAAAAATCAAAAAAAAAAAAATGCATCAGGTCAGATTCGGCCAAGGAAGAACCATCACCACCCTTGCTTTGTTCTTGCCATATGCATGTCACTTAGCTTGTTTTCAATAGGTATTGTTCATATCTACTTTGAGAAAATCAGATTGCACTTCATTACTCCTAGCATTTGCTTGAACTAGCTTGTTTGCAATCTTTGTGAAGTTGTTGCAATCTTGTGAAGTGTGAGGAAAACAAGTTTTTTGAGTGTTGTGGTGAGGCATTTGAGTGAATGAGTGTTGAAACAAAATGAAATGCTTATGGATTGATGAGGCCGTGACTTACTCTTGAAGTTTACTTATGCTTGTGTGTTAACTTTGTGAGACAAGTCTGGTTGCTTTGTTACACATATTGCCGTGAGTGCTTGATGTGCTTATGTTGAAGCATGAATTAACAAGTGTGCTTGCTGATTTGCGTGAGCTATCATTAGCTTGACATTGGATTTGTGTTGAAATCATTAGCATGACATTGAAAATGGAAGCACTCATGAGCTTGACATGGAAATTTGAGTAGCCATCATTGCATTTGAGAGGTGCTTGAAGAGGCAAGCTGCTGCATCACCAAGTTAGTTGGAAAAAGTGTTTAGTTGGTTTGTAACTTACCATTGCCGAATTGACATGCTTACTTGACCTACTTGTAAGCTACTTACGTAAGCAGCTGAGTCACCTACTTGTTTTGAAAAAAAAAATGAAAAAAAAGAAAGAAAGAGAATTGGTCGCATTGTGCTTAGCTTGATTAGACCATTTGCAAGTTGATTGGATTGCTTTACATGAGTTACATTGATTTGATTTGGTTTGTATTGGTTTGAGCTTGAAAGACTATATTTGTGTTATGCCGAATTGAAATCCTTTGTGCTTCATTGTGTTTCATTGGAGTGTAAACACTTGTGAGTGTGTGTGAGAAGAAAAGAAAGGTGAGCTCAAACACTATAGCGAGTGACCACAAGATTGCTTCAGTGACACGTTGATTGCTTGCTTGCTTATTTATTGCATTTAGCTAACTCGTCATTCTTTCTTATTCTGAGCACTCTAGCTATAAGGTTTCTTTCGATTGAGTCTCCGTGATTACTTATCTTATTTGCTTTATTCCACCTGCTCTATATATACATTGTGTTTCTGCTAGCTTGTGGACTACATCTTAGTTGACCATTCTGGGAATTGAGTTGATTTGTAATTGAATTGAGGAAGAACTCAATAGTGGTAAAAGGCAGTGAGTGTGAGCACAGTATCGGGTAAAAGCCAATAGAGTGCAAACACGAGTGGATTGAGATATAATTGAGTGTAAACACGTGAGATTGTGAGCTTGAGAGGATTTTACATATCGTATTACTTTCTTGTTATTACTAATTGTTTGTTGAGCTTTGAAATGGCAGGTGTTAGTTTTAACCGTCGATGAGAAGCTTGCAGCTATGGATAGAAAGTTTACAGATATGATGGAGAATATGAATGCTGCATTGGAAAGGTTGTCCAAGAGTGTAGAGAGTATTCAGTCGGGCAGTGTTCCCAGAGCACCACCACCTCAGAATGTACCACCACCTCATAATGTACTACCACCTCATAATGTACCACCACCTCATAATGTGCCACCACGTCGAGTACCACCGCAACATATACCATCAGATGAAGAAGAAGCCGAGAATGACTTTGATGATTTTGATGATCTTGATGATGTTGAGGAGAGGTTTCAGCCTAGACAAGATAGGAGGCATGGTAGGGGGTTTGGTAGAGGGTGTGATAGGAGGTTTGATGGGAGACATAATAGGAGGGATAGACGATTTGATGATAGAGGTGCATTTGATGATAGGCGAGGGGATTATGATCGAAGGGGTTTGGTACGGGGGGACTTAGATGGAGATCTAGGTAGCATTAAAATCAAGATACCAACCTTTCAGGGGAAGAATGATCCCGAGGCTTATTTGGAATGGGAGAAGAAGATTGAGCTGATATTCAATTGCCATCACTACTCAGATGTGAAGAAAATCAATCTGGCAGCTATTGAGTTTACTGATTATGCCATGATATGGTGGGATCAGCTTGTTGCTACTCGGAGAAGAAACTATGAGAGACCAGTTCAGACTTGGGAAGAACTCAGAGGTCTTATGAGGAAGAGGTTCATTCCGAGCCATTACTACCGTGAGTTGTATCAGAAGCTACAACATCTGTATCAGGGTACCAAGAGTGTTGAGGATTACTACACAGAGATGGAAGTTGCCATGATCAGGGCGAATGTAGTTGAGGATGCAGAGGCTACTATGGCACGGTTTCTTGGAGGCTTAAATAGAGAGATTGCCAACATGGTGGAGTTACATCATTATGTTGATTTGGAGGACATGCTTCACATGGCTATCAAGGTAGAGAGGCAACTCAAGAAGAAGGCCACATCCAGATTTGGTACTCAGACTACTTCTACTTGGAAGGGGAAATGGGTTCCGAATGAGAAGCGAGATGGAGGCTTTAACAAGCCTAGAGGTGATTTCAGTGGAGGCTTTAACAAGCCTAGGGCCGAACCTAGTGGCAAGGGTAAAGAGGCTGCAGAATCGAGTAAGCCTAGACCTAAACCTGAGGGTACAGCTACGAGAACTAAGGATGTCAAGTGTTTCAAGTGTTTGGGCATGGGACACTATGCTTCACAATGTCCCAATAGGCGCACCTTAGTGATTGACAAGAGCGGAGATGTGTACTCTACAGATGATGAGTTAGAGGATGAGATGCCGGAGTTAGAAGATGCTAGTGACCACGAGGGAGCTGCATACCCTTTAGATAACTTATCCCTAGTTGTTAAGCGTGCTTTGACAGCACAAGTTGTTGAGGATGAGAGTGATCAGCAGAGGGAGAACATATTCCACACCAGATGCCGTGTGAATGGTAAGGGTTGTAGTATGATTATAGATGGAGGCAGTTGTACCAATGTGGCTAGCACGGCTTTGATTGAGAGATTGGGGTTGAGTTGCTTGAAGCACCCCAAGCCTTACAAGTTGCAGTGGTTAAATGATTGTGGTGAAGTGAAGGTAACGAAGCAGGTATTATTGAGCTTTACCATTGGGCCTTACACAGATGATGTTCTATGTGATGTGATTCCGATGCATGCGGGTCATATACTTTTGGGGAGGCCGTGGCAGTTTGATAAGAAGGTGATTTTCATGATGGGTTCAAGAATAAGTATTCATTTCAACATAAAGGGAAACCCATTACACTATACCCACTTACACCAAAGCAAGTCCATGAAGATCAGGTTAAGTTGCAACTTGAGAGGGATAAAGAGAGGGCGAGTGCAAACACTAACTTGGGGGAAACTAGTGAGAGTGTGAAAAATAAGGCCAAGGCGAGAGAGTTTACCCAAGGGAAGTGAGAGTGAAAGTAAGGGGGATACCAAAGGGAGAGTGAAAAGAAGTTTCTACATGGGTGAGGGTGAAGCGAGGAGAGCTTTCAAGACTAGCAGCCTGATGCTATTGTTAGTTTACAAGGAGCCCCATGTTTATTTTTCTAACACTGACTCTTTGCTTCCTATGTCTATTTCATCTCTTTTGCAGGACTACAACGATGTACTGACTGAGGACATTCCTTGTGGGCTTCCACCCATTAGAGGCATTGAGCACCAGATAGACTTCGTACCTGGAGCAGTCATTCCCAACAGGCCATCCTATAGAAGCAATCCTGAGGAGACAAAGGAACTTCAACGGCAAGTGCGGGATTTGATGGACAAGGGGTATGTAAGGGAAAGCATGAGTCCTTGTGCAGTACCAGTGCTTCTAGTTCCTAAGAAAGATGGGACATGGCGGATGTGTGTTGATTGTCGAGCCATCAATAATATAACGGTAAAGTATCGCCATCCTATTCCTAGGCTAGATGACATGTTAGATGAATTGCATGGTTCCAAGATATTTAGTAAGATTGATTTGAAAAGTGGATACCATCAAATTCGCATGAGAGAGGGAGATGAGTGGAAAACCGCATTTAAGACCAAATATGGATTATATGAATGGTTAGTTATGCCATTTGGTCTTACAAACGCACCTAGCACATTTATGAGATTAATGAATCATGTTATGCGTGCATTTATAGGTAAGTTTGTTGTGGTATACTTTGATGACATCTTAGTTTACAGTACATCGATTGAGGAGCATGAATTACATTTGAGACATGTACTTGATGTTTTACGAAAAGAACAACTGTATGCTAACTCTGACAAATGCACATTTTGCATGGATAGACTTGTTTTTCTTGGATTTGTTGTGAGTGCAGATGGCATCGAGGTAGATGTGGAGAAGGTGAAGGCAATTCAGGAATGGCCTACACCAACTACAGTGACAGAAGTCCGAAGCTTTCATGGCTTAGCGAGCTTCTATAGGAGATTTGTCAAGGACTTCAGTAGCATTGCCGCGCCATTGACCGAGGTAGTAAAGAAGACAGTTGGTTTTCAATGGGGCGAGGCGCAAGAGCGAGCATTCCAGGATCTTAAAGCGAAGTTATGCAGTGCGCCCATTTTGGCACTACCCAACTTCGAGAAGACATTTGAAATTGAGTGCGACGCATCAGGGTTAGGTATTGGAGCAGTTCTTATGCAAGAAAAGCGGCCAATAGCCTATTTTAGTGAGAAGCTGAATGGAGCAGCTTTGAGGTACCCCACGTACGATAAAGAGTTATATGCGCTTGTGAGAGCACTTCAGACGTGGCAGCACTACTTGTGGCCTAAAGAGTTTGTGATCCACACCGACCATGAATCATTAAAACACTTGAAGGGTCAAGGTAAGCTGAATAAGCGACACGCAAAATGGATGGAATTCGTTGAGTCATTTCCATATATTATACGCTACAAGCAAGGTAAAGAAAACATCGTGGCCGATGCATTATCTCGCAGGTATGTTTTACTTACTTCAATGCATGCACGGATGTTGGGATTTGATTTGATTAAGGAACTATATGAGTGTGATTCTGATTTTGGTGAGATTATTGTTGCTTGTGCAAAGTCATCTTTTGGAAAGTTTTACATTCATGACGGTTTCTTATTTAAAGCGAACAGGTTGTGTGTTCCTGCTTGTAGTATGCGTGAGTTGCTTGTGAAAGAAGCGCATGGGGGAGGTTTGATGGGGCATTTTGGGATTACTAAGACTTTAGCTATTTTACATGAGCACTTTTATTGGCCTAAAATGAAACGTGATGTTGAGCGTATTTGTGATCAGTGTCTAACATGTAAGCATGCTAAATCTAAATTAATGCCACATGGTTTGTATACTCCTTTGCCTGTACCTAGCGAACCTTGGGTTGATATATCGATGGATTTTGTGTTAGGTTTGCCAAGGACAAAGAGGGGTAGAGATTCAATCTTTGTTGTAGTTGATAGGTTTAGTAAAATGGCTCATTTCGTTGCATGTCATAAAACCGATGATGCTACAAACATTGCAGATTTATTTTTCAAAGACATAGTGCGACTCCATGGTATACCTAGGAGTATTGTATCTGATAGAGATGTTAAGTTCCTTAGCCATTTTTGGAAGGTGTTGTGGGCTAAACTAGGCACCAAACTATTGTATTCTACCACATGTCACCCACAGACTGATGGACAAACGGAGGTAGTTAATAGGACTTTATCTCAATTATTGCGCACTATAGTTGGTAAGAATTTGAAGAGTTGGGAAGATTGTTTGCCATTTATTGAGTTTGCATATAATCGTAGCATTCATTCTTCTACATCATTTTCACCTTTTGAGATTGTTTATGGTTTTCAGCCACTAACTCCATTGGATTTGTTACCATTACCTATTGATGAGCATACAGGGTTAGATGGCAAAAGGAAGGCTGATTTGGTGAAGCATATCCATGAGAAGGTAAAGAGAGCACATTCAACGAAAGAACGAGCAATACGCTTCTCATGCAAATAAGGGAAGAAAACGTGTAGTCTTTCAACCTGGTGATTGGGTTTGGGTACACATGCGTAAAGAGAGATTTCCCGAACAGCGTAAATCAAGCTACAATCGAGAGGAGATGGACCTTTTCAAGTCTTGGAAAGGATCAATGACAATGCATATAAGCTGGATTTGCAAGGTAAGTACAACGTCTCTGCTACTTTTAATGTTTCTGACTTAACTCATTTTGATGCAGGTTCAGATTCGAGGTCGAATCCTTTTCAACAAGGAGGGAATGACATGAGTCCAACCACACCAGAGACATTACAGGATGCAGCTAACAACTTGGAAGAACCCATGCAGTTGCCAACAGGGCCAATCACACGCCAAAGAGCAAAGAAGATCAGAGAGGCCTTTGCGGGACTAGCTCAGAGCTATGTGACCAGTTGCAGCAACCAAGTCAAGTGCACACCAGAGACACATATGGGCATAACCAGAGAGGTCCCCAAGCTATTTCATTTGACCCAGATCAGCTCAGACTGAAGCATAGCAGAGCAGCTTCAGCACCAGCACCCTTTTGACCCGATTTCACCCATTTTGGGACTATGTTGAATTCGGCCAAATGGGGGCATTTTTGTCATTTGTGCTCGACATTTTGACTTTATTTATGATGTAATTAGCATGGTTGACTATGCCATTAGGCTTAATTATGCTTAGATTTGTACTTAGCCGGAAGCACGTCAATTTACTATAGCATGTAAGCACCTTAATTAGCTTAAGTGAGATTAGCTTCTAATCTTTGTTTTAAGTTTATTTAGGTGCAAAAGGACCTTAATGGTCGTGGTTGAGGTGCTTGACTTAGGGCTTTTGGTAATTTTAGCTCTAGGGTCATTTTAGCCTTTTTACTCTTTTGTAACCCTTATTATATGACTCTTCTTTGTATTTTTGGAGAACCAACGTAATGTACAAAATTTGAAAGAGAGAAAAGCTTGAGCTTTCCATGGCTATGGCCAAAACCTTGTGAGGGAGGGATTCCCCTTTTCAAGTTCAAATTGACTTATCTAAGCTTGGCAACTTAGTGGCGTCTCCATTGCTAGCAAAATACAATCTGATTTCATGCTTGTGGTTATCATGGACGTGAGTTCATGGTGGTTAGGGGCTGATCTTGGTTGGTTGGGTTTTGTTCCTACAAAATCAGTATTCAAAGTTCTTGGGGTTTTGAGAAAGATGCTTGGGGTTTGCTTGGTTTCCAACCCAAGTGAGTTCTTGTCAGGTTAGTTAGGGAAGCGCATGAGGGATGTTTAATGGGGCACTTTGACTTGCCAAGACCTTAGGAGTATTGAGTGAACATTTCTATTGGCCTAAAAATGCAGAGAGCTATTGGGCGTTTGTGTGATAAATACTTAACTGTAAAAAAGGCTAATATAAGGTTATGCCTCATGGTTTGTATACACCATTGCATGTACTAGAGAGCCATGGGTAGATGTATCAATGGACTTTATATTGGTTTACCTAGGACTAGTAGGGTAGAGATTTCATTTTTGTAGTGGTTGATAGGTTCAGTAAAATGGCACACTTTATAGCATGTCATAAGACTGATGATGCCACTAACATTGTTGACTTGTTCTTTAGAGAAGTAGTACGACTCCATGAAATTCCATTGAGTATAGTTTCAGATCGTGATGTTAAATTCCTTAGTCACTTTTGGAAAGTTTTATAGGGTAAGATGGGAACTAAACTCTTGTATTCTACTACTTGTCAGCCCCAAACTGATGGACAAACCGATGTGGTTAATAGGACTTTGACTTAGTTATTGCGTACTATTATCACTAAGAACTTAAAAACTTGGGAGGATTGTTTGCCTTTTATTGAATTTGCGTATAACCGTAGCATTCATTCATTTACATCTTATTCACCATTTCAAATTGTTTATGGTTTTCAGCCACTAACTCCATTATATATGTTACCATTACCTGTTGATGAGCATGCAGGGTTAGATGGCAAAAGAAAAGCTGATTTTGTGAAACACATACATGAGAAAGCAAGAGAGCACATATAGAGGAAGAATGAGCAATATGTTTCTCATGCCAATAAGGGAAGAAAACGTGTGGTATTTCAACCTAGTGATTGGGTTTGGGTACACATGCGCAATGACTGATTTCTTGAACAACATAAATCCAAGCTACAACCAAGAGGAGATGGTCCATTTCAAGTTTTGGAGCGGATCAATGATAATACGTACAAACTAGATTTACAAGGTGAGTATAATGTGTCTGCTACATTTAATGTTTCTGACTTAACTTTTTTATGCATGTACAGATTCAAGGTCGAATCCTTTTCAAGAGGGAGGGAATGACACGAATCCAGCCACTAAAGTAACATTAGATGTCATAGCCAGTAATACGGTGGAGCCTTTGCAAGTTCCAACAGGGCCAATCACACGCCAGAAAGCTAAGAAGATCATAGACGTAATGGCGGGACTAGCACAGAATGCCCTGGTCGAGTGTGACAGACAACCCCATGGTATATTGACGTCACATGAGGGCTTCAATGGAGTGGGTCCAAAGCTATTTCACGTAGCCCAAGTCATTCTAGAAGACGCGCAATAGCTGACTTTGAAGATAGGACCATATTGAAGAATTTGGCCATTTTATGCCTTATATGTAATTCAGCCAAATGAGCTTGTATTTTGACCTTTTGCTTGTCATGTTGACTCTAGTTAGGCTATTTTTAACTTAGGTGGTTAGATCATTTGGGTCAAATTGGATTAGAACTAAGTAAGTTAGTCAAAGGACCTATTAGGTATTCTTTAAAAATGATGCTACTTTTATTGACTTTTTATTTTTGATCTTTTTGCCACTTGCATAAAGATCTTGGAGGGTATATTTGTAATATTTAGTAAATGACTACTTAGGGATCATCTTAAGGAATCATATTTAGAAATTGGTGGTGTCTCCGTGCTAGCAGAACACTGCAAGGAATCATCTTAAGGGCTCTCAAATACAAGTTCTTTATGGGTCTTCTTTGTGGCCTTGGAAGGGTTTTGTTCCTACAAAATCAAATTTGCGGTGCTTGGGGTTCTATCCGTTGCGAGGGGTTTGCTTGCCCTTAAACATCCAAGTGATTTCCGAGTCAAAACTTCCGGGGTAAAAATGATCCTGAAGCGTATTTGGAGTGGGAGAAGAAAATTGAGTTGTTTTTCAATTGTCATCGTTACTCTAATGAGAAGAAGATCAATCTAGTGGCCATGGAATTCACTGATTATACGATGATTTTGTGGGATTAGATTGTCACCAACTGAAACATGAATAATGAGAGACCAATTCATACATCGGAAAAACTTCGAGGTCTCATGAGGAAATGGTTCATACCCAGCCATTGCTATCAAGAGTTGTATCACAAACTACAACATCTGTATCAAGGGGCCAAGAGTTTAGAGAATTACTATATTGAGATGGAGGTTACCATGATCAAGGCGAATATAGTGGAGGATTCAGAGGCTACTATTGCACAGTTTCTAGGGGCTTGAACAGAGAGATTGCCAACATAGTGGAGTTGCATCATTATGTTGATTTAGAGGATATGCTTATATAGCTATAAAGGTAGAGAGGTAACTCAAGAAGAAGTCTATATCCAAATTTAGTACTCAGATTATTGCTACATGGAAGGGGAAATGGCTTCTTAATGATCGACGAGATTGATGGTTTAACAAGCCAAGGGCCGAACCAAGTGCCAATGATAAGGAGGCTGCGGAACCAAGCAAGGCTAGACCAAAACCTAAAGGTACAACACCCAAGACTAAGGACGTCAAGTGTTTGGGCATGAGACACTATGCATCACAGTGCCCCAATAGGCGCACCTTAGTGATTGATAAAAAGAGTTGTGAGGTACATTTTACCGACAATGAGGTTGAAGTTGATGATGATGAGCCTGAGATTGAGGATACTAGAGCGTGCTTTGAGTGCGAGTGATCAGTGGAGGGAGGATGAGTTGGTTTGGGAGGATGACAATAGAGGGAGGTTTTCTGTGTCTAACGCTTGGAAGGCGATGAGGATGAGAGGTACTTTGATACGCTGGCACCGGGTTGTTTGGATTAGTAAAGCTATTTCATGCCATTCCTTTTTGCTTTGGATGACTATTAATGGTGGCCTTTGTACCCAGGATCGTCTTATGAGTTTCAGTATCTCTACTTGCTCGCGATGCGTCCTTTGTGGTTGTTCAGGTGAGGATATTGATCACATTTTCTTCCAATGCTCTTTCTCTTCACGGGTTTGGACTACAGTGCTAGCTATGTCTGGGGTAGATTGGAGTTCTCGTGTTTGGCTGTAGACAGTTGAATGGATGTATCAGTTCACATATGCCTCATTGTGTCATCTTCTTATTCGGCTTTCACTAGCTACTTCAGTTTACTATATATGGAGGGAGAGGAATGCCCGCATGCATGATGTGACCGCTCGCCTTGTCAGTGCTTTTCTTTCTGATATTCTGTTTACTATCCGAACTTGTGCCAGTTTACTACGGAGGGTGAAATCATCTTATGATAATAAATGGCTTCACCTTTCTTGGCGCCTACCTGATGACATTTTCTGATGGTGTTATTGTAGGCATTGCATTTTTGCATGTGAAACCCGATGATGAGTCTCAGTTGGAGGCACTACCTTTTTAGTTAAGGATATTGCGGGAAACGGTCGTCGAAAGGGAATCGGTATTTCGTTAGATCCTTGTTCACTTATTTAGCGTCAAGTTCACTTGTTGGACCTCTGTTTAGATCACCTTTGGCCCAAAAAAAACCAAAAAAACCTTTTAATCTAGCCCATACACGCCTAACCCACTCACCAAGCCAAACCAAGCTCACACCACATCTAGCCCACACGCCCACCATGACTAGGCCCACACGCCCATTACCATAAATTACACCCAAATTAAATAAAATATTAAATAAAATATTAATTAGATAATGTAATTGAATTAAATAAAATAATTAAACCATTTACCAATTAAATAAAACAAAAAATATTATCATATCTAATTTAGATAAATCAAATATATTAACTTCCTAACTAAACAAAATCATATACTAAATTAAAGAAATATCATGCCTAATTAAATCACTCATAACCAAATATATTGACTTCCTAATCTAAACCAATCTTGTCTCCATCAAATCCATTGCTTTCCTTCTTTAACACTAAATCAAATCCCTTCCTTGTGAGACAAGAAGAAGCCCTAGCCCTTCTCTATATAAACAACCCCTAACCAAGACATGCATTCCCCTGGCTCATACACACAACTCACACGCAAATCACAGCAAGAAACCCTAGACATTACACGCAAATCACAAGAAAAATAGCAAACAATTCTCTTCATCCCCACCCTCACATTACCGAAAACAACAAGCCCTCAAACACCCTCACATTACCGAAAATTAAGCAGCCATTCATAGCGCCCTACAACCATCAAAACAGCCCCCCTAATCACCACCTAAAACCAGCCCCATAAACCCCCACACATCACCGAAAATTACCCCAAAAACAGCAGCTACATACACCGTAAATTAACCCCAAAAACAGCAGCTATATGCACCGAACAGCCGCCCAAATTCACCTTAAAACAGCAGCAAATTAACCCCAAAACAGCAGCAAATTAACCCCAAAAACAGCAGCCATTCACGCCAAAACAGTGACCTGAACAGTGAGCAGAAAATACAGAGGAAACAACAGCAAAACGGAGGCCAAACAGCAAGCAAAACAGCAAAACAGTGAGCTAAGACACTAAACCAGTGAACCGGAGAAGTTGAGGAGCTTTACCCTTCCGATCTCCGTGAAACTCAAGTCCGAGAGTCGGCAAAAAAGGTTAGACCTGAGGGTATTTTCCACATTCGTTTTCTGTTTTTTTTTATTATTCATTGAGTATTGTTCGCATGATTGTTATGTTAAAATGCATGTTGTGGCCTTTGAGTAGATAAATATGCATGGATTATGAAATATTGTATGTTGTGGCCTTGGAATAAAATGAAAGATGTGTCAACTCTCGCGGTATATCGGATGGAAACCCGGACATAAATTTCATAGCCGATTCTGAATGGACGGTAATATAATCTGTACTCGGGATACAACTCCACGTACCGCTTGGGTAAATGGCACTTTCTTGTGTTTTATGTTGCTTTGATTTATTTATTATTCGTCATTTAAATTCCGCATGTTACTTGTTTATGCATGATGCAATCGAGCACATGGGTTTAGTAAGTCGGATTAAAGGTCCCCTATTTTGAGGGGTTAAAACCATTTACCACGATGCTTTGCCGCGCCGGTTGATGTGTGTTCGGTTGAATGTAAGATATGTTCAAATGGGCATACTAAGTTTGATATTATTGTCTTTATTCTTTGTATGCATGATGCGATCGAGCGCATGGGCTTAGTAAGTCGGATTAAAGGTCCCCTATTTGGAGGGGTTAAAACCCTTTACCACGATGTTTTACCGCGCCGGTTGATGTGTGTGTTCGGTTGAATGTAAGATATGTTCAATCGGGCATACTAAGTTTGATATTATTGTCTTTATTCTTTGTGTGCATGATGCGATCGAGCGCATGGGCTTAGTAAGTCGGATTAAAGGTCCCCTTTTGGAGGGGTTAAAACCCTTTACCACGACACTTTGCCGCGTCGGTTGATGCGTGTTCGATTGAATGTAAGAAATGTTCAATCGGGCATACTAAGTTTGATATTATTATCTTTATCTTTGTACGCATTGTAATGAAAAACGCATGGGCTTATTGTGTTGGACAAAAGTTCTCCATTTGGGGGAAGAAAAGCCTAAAAGGCTACCTTTACCACGATATTTGCCGCGTCTTTCATATATTGATTGCATCATCTATCCCTCTCTTGGCTCGATTTATTACCATTGGTACACCCATATTATTAGCCTTGCGCTTTCCTTTGTTCACACACAAACCAGAACCCTCATTCACGTTAAGACCTAAGCCTCTTCACGCTAATCACACTTCACCCACTTAGCTTCAGCGCACGAACAAAGCCCTCCTTCACGCCCACTGCCTCACGCACAAACTGACATCAAATAACCTTCAAATTAACGCCTAAACACCTAGCCACAAAGACGCCACCTACACGAGAAATCCCCCTGCCTTTTGCCCACATATTGCCGCACCTAACTCCCTACAAATCACTTCAGATTGCCGTGAAAAGAACCCCCAAGTAGCCCAATTTCACGCACACAACCAGCACCAAATCTGCCCACAAAATAATAGACCATTGCCGATCAAATACAAAGCCAACTAGACCATTCACGCATGTATTATGAAGTTTCATATAGTTATCTTTATCTTTGTACGCATCGTAATGAAAAGCACATTTATCCCATTGGTTGCATCACTTACCTTAGTCTTGGCTTAACGTATTACAATTCATATATCCATGTCATGATAGCATTTGAGTATTATTTCTTGTGGTATATCGGATGGAAACCCAGACATAAATTCTGTAGCCGATTCCGAATGGACGGTAGTGCGGTCTGTACTTGGGATACAATTCCACGTACCACTTGGAAAAGTGCTCACATGTGTGTTTGTGTCCATATTAGTAATCTTCTTTTGCACCACGTCATAGCATGCTTACTTTAATGCCTAATTGCATCCTAAGTGTCTTTTTGCATTATGTACTTAGTTGACTCTTTCATTTACACATGGACATGTAATGACTATTTGTTTATGCTTCCGTACGTATAAGTATGATATGTCTATAAAATCACATGGTCGCCATTATTTGATTCGCTTTTATGTGTGCTTGCGTGGTTGTGTGTGTGCTTGTGTTTCCATGAATACAATATGCCAATGAAGTTGTGTGTTCGTTGCTACTTTGATTTACTTTCAAGCATGCAATCTTAAATGTAAGATATATGCAAATTTAAGTGTAAGTTTTATTTTTGCGCATAAGAACTTAGAAGCATGATACTCTTGGAAATAAGTGTTACTTAAGCTTGATTAAATTATTACACAAATCCTTTCATTACAAGTGACATAAGTAAGGGACCATTCCGAACCCAACGGTTTGAGGTCTTCCCTTGCGAGGGGTGAGTGCGGCCTTAAATCTCATTTTCCCGGTTCACACCGGGTGGCGACTCCATTATTCTCCGATTTAGTCCCTCGTGGCTACTCCGTACTCCCGACCGGGCCGCGAGCCCGGGGCAGCATGTGTCGCCCCAGATCCTGTGTTCCCACAGTCTGGCGACTCCACTGGGGATAGAGAATCAGCCCCGAAATATTGTCTTGTAATGTTTGGATTTATGTTCTAATTGACCGTGTCTATAGTGGATAAAATGAGGGTTTAATCAAAAGCATTTTGAGGCTAGGTAATGGTTTGGTGTCTTCCTTCATTCACTACCTTTCTAGAAGGAAAAGCTGCGAAGGCACCTATATAGCTATCTACCTGTAGCCTATTGTGATGGACTAATTTGGAGGACTCGTTGTTTATTCCTGTCACCAAGCGATAAGAGCCTAAGAGGCTAGGGTACTTAAGAGAGCCTCGCTCCACCCTCCCTCTGGGGAATCTACAACGGGAAATCCATTTGACAGTCAGTCACACACCATAGCTCATTGGCACGTACCTTAGTGTATAAAAAAAGGGTGCGCTCACTTAGTCGCTCGAACCCTTGATTGGGGAGACCTAGTTGTGGATCATCCTTCGCCGGTGAGAGACTTTGTTTACACTCTTGCGAACCCACCCATAGACCGGGGTTGTATGGTTAAAGTAACAATTATTTCCTTGAGTATGTGCTTGTGGACCATCCTCATTTGGATGCAGTTGGACTATTGTCAGAAATGCGAACTTGATGGGCCATTTAAACTGGGGCGAGTTCGTACCTTATGACCATTAGGCCCAAATCTTCGAAATGTTGATGGGCCATTCTGTAGAAATCATTGTTTTATGTTTGCATTATCTTCTTTTATGTTGTGTTTGGGGAACATCGTCGTTTTGATCCATTTGACCATTTGTCATGGGATATGGGCTTGTTGGGCCATTTAAAAACTGGGACAATGAAGTATTTTATGACGATTGGGCCAAAGCTTCTAAGTGATTGATGGGCCACTTTGTGCTTGTGTTCGGAACATACATTTGGAATTAGTTGGCTCTTTGCCATGAGATGGAACTCGTTGGGCCATTTAAACTGGGACGAGTTCACTCCTATGACAGTTAGCCAAAAGCTCTAAAATGATAACGGGCCGAATTGTTTTGAAAATTTTAGTTGATTTAGTATGTTATATATGTTACATGACATCTCATGCACCTCATACATAACATGTTGTTGGATAATATGACCCATAGCGTCACTATTTGTACAGATCACGGTGTGTTTTGTACAAATTAACTATGTGACAAGGAAATTGCACTCTCATCATTTGTGATTAGATCACCATAGATGTATAAATGAAGAGAGGTCCATATGATTAGTTCCTGGATTGAGATGATATGAGACAGTATCAATCCCCGAAGGATTAATCATTAAATATCCCTAGCCGAAGTATTATCGAGACTGGACATCGATAATGCGGAATAGGCTAGTATTGCACTTGTGCGCGTTGTGAGGGCACAACGGCATAGTTCTCATATATATAAGTATTGGATACTTATGCAAGTGCGATAGGAGGTTGTGTTTCACCGATGGTACGGGAAACAGCTTCGCTCTGGATAGACCCCTCGGAATCCCATTGGTATTATGACTATGTGTCTATGGGAGGCCGAAATCGAGGTAGGTGTGTATAGTCTTAACCTGAGACTTGCATCGCTAATACTTGCGATAATCGGTAGACTTTGGTCTTGGTGGTACAGGGCTTTAACCGGTTCTGTGTACACCGCTTCTGGGTTTATCAGAGAGTCGTAGTGTATTGGGTGTGATGTCGAGACGGAAGTGTCACTTCAGTCATATTGGAGTTGATGTCACGCAGGATATGGTACTAGTGCTCTTGAGTGTTGCGCAACCAATCGGGATATTGTGACCAGGTCATGTATATCCGATTATAGAGACTATGTTACCAGACATCCGACATGTGCTTCGGACGGGGCAGACACTTATCCAGCCCCAGCCCTAGCACGTGATTATCCGATACTGGGCCGATATACACAATACTACGGTATACTACGCTTGATACAGATCTATATATTCCTGTAAGAATATTTCTGGAGAATTGGGTAGGCATGGCGTTTTGCTAGAGAGCCAACCTTGTCTTGTAAATCGATATAAACGTAGTACGAGGTACTTACGTGTTCGGACAGTCCGACGATCGTATTTACTGCCAACATATCCGGAGATCTCATGGGTCGGTTCCTGAAGATTCACCGATGACGTATTACTCGCACTTTGATTAATCTGGGATTAATTAGAAGAGAGAGATAGAATTAATCTGGGATTAATTCGATGAGAGAGAAAATTAATCTGGGATTAATTACGGAGATATTTTATCTCGGATAAAATATCGTTAAAGAGAGAGAACGATTAATTTGGAATTAATCGATAAAATTAATATATTTGATATATTAATCGAAATTGGATTTCGACGCGGAATTAAAATTAGATTTTAATTCGGGCGAACGAATTAATTTAGAATTAATTCGTTAGCGACGTGAATAGTGAATTCGCTAGGCGTAATCACTTAATTACGACGCGACGGAAAATTCGTTAATTTGGAATTAGCGAACCCGAGCCCGAGAGTGATTGCGAGCGCATTCGCATTTCGAATTCGAGCGCGGCACGCGAGTCACATCAAGCGTCAAATCGCTAGTCGCGTCAATCGTCAAATTAATTGTCACTTTGAGTGATGTGACTTGACAATATGTCACTTTATTAAAGTGAATAGATGTGATGTGACTTAAAGTTAAAAGTTGAAATGATGAAAAAGCTTTATTGTTTTTAACTTTTGACTTTTGAATTAAAAGATAAGATATATATGTTTTATTTATTACTTGGTAAATGAAATAAAAAATATATAATTAAAAATCTTTTTCTCTCTCTTACATGCAACATTCGGTTCTCTCTCTCTCCAACACGCAGAACCCGTTTTCTATCTCTCCCTCTCTTTTTCTTCTTCATCTCCTTCACGCATGGTGCGATTTCTTCTCTCTTTTTTCTGGTTTCACCGAGCATTTGAGAAGCAAAATGGAAGATGATAAGTGCTAGCACACACCTTGAGTGATACAAGGTGATAGGGAAGTGAGTTTGTGAGCATGGAATCTCAAAGCTTGGAGCTTCAATGGAGTTCATGCATGGCCGATTCTTGGAGGTTCAAAGAGGAGCAAAATCGCACAGCCCACTGCAAGGAGGAGCCACTGCCGTGAGCTTGGAGGGGACAAAATCGCCTTGTTCTTCATTCATCAAAACCGAAATTCAATGTGAGTATATTCCGCACCTCCTTTGATGTGTTCATATGTGGTTTTTTATGCATGATTTGTGATCCTTGGGACTTTGATTGAACACTTTCAATGGTATCTTGAGCTTTTGATGCATGAAAACCGAATTAGGGTTCTTGAGCAAATTTGGGGCTTTTTGATTTTAGCTTGATTCTGACAAATTGATTGTGTAAGAATGTTTATATGATCTAATTTGAGTTATATGTAATCAATTTGGCAAAAAATTGATTGGATTGATTTTCCCCAATTTGCTTAATGTTGGTCAAAACTTTAATTTGGGTAAACTCGATTTAGGCATGATTTGGTTGAATTGTTTGATGAAGTATGCTTGAATGAGGTTGAATTGAAGTTGTGCATGATCAATTTCAAGAAAATTGGATTAGATCAATTTTCCCCAATTCTTTAGGTTGAACATGAAACTTGAAATTGGGTAAAATGTGTTTGAGCATGTTTTAATTGAATTGGATGTTTAAGTATGCTTAGAACATGTTTAATTGAGATTGTGTGTGATCAATTTCATGAAATTGGATTGGATTCAATTTTCCCCAAATTGAAGGCTTGGCCGAAAATTGCATAACCCTAATGTCTTGGTAATTTTGTTTTGTTTGATCATTGGATGACTTAAAACAATTGGTTAATGTTGTTTTGAAGTTCAATTGGATTGAATTTTGATTTGGAACATTTTTCCCTTTTAAAGTGGCTTGGCCGAATCTTTGAGGACATGAAATTCATTGTGATTTTGTTGTTTGATTCATTGGATGAATTGAATTGATTTGGGAAATTAAGATTGTGGACTCAATTGGATTGAAACCGAATCGAATTGAAAAACCCCTAATTGCCGAGACTTGAAGCATGTTAATTGGGTTTGATTTTGATTGAATTGTGTTGGACACTATTTGGTTGTTAAAGTGCATGATTAATTAGGCTAATTGATATTTTAGAAATGTTAATTGGGTAATTGATTGTGTATTACACTTAGGTTAATTAATTGTGAAATTTGGAATTTTATAAGTTAATTAATTTGGGCTTGATTTTGGAAATTGGGCTTGTTAGGTTGTAATTGGGCTTTTGGGCTTTGTTGTAACAAAGTTGGGTTTAGGCAAAATTGGTTGGATCCAATTAGGCCCAAAACCGAATCCAAAAGGTCCAATTATGACTTAATGGACCTTAATTATTTAATTGGGCCTAATGGGCCAAAATTAATTTAAAGGCTTATGGGGTAACTCCCGGATTGGATTTTGGTTGTTCGGTTTGACCCGAGTTGACCAAAAGTCCACGCCTATAGAAATTAATTAAAAGCCCATTGGACTTTAATTAAATAAAACATTAGATGTTAGTCGGGCTTTGAGACCCGTTGCGATTAAATTTGGAATTTAAGTCGTAAAGGTTCGTTAATAAAGGTGTAATATTTAATTTGGAATTAAATAATGAATTAGAATTAAATACGTATTAAATTGGATTTAATTATGTAATTTAATTTAATTCGTAGAAATTGTACTTTGAGTACGTGTTCGCAAAACGAGTTTGACTCGAACAAAAATCAAATCTTTGTTTGAACATTGGATGATCACTAATATTCAAGATTAATTAATTTGATTGATTGATTGATAACATGCTTGTATGAATACATGGTTGTGATGTTTGAATAATGTATATCGGATGGATATTAGTCGGGTTGGGCGATTTTGGAAATTGTAATAAATTTGATTTATTAAATTGGACCTGCGTGTCCAGCCTTATCTCCTATTTCTTTGTATTCTCTTCTCACCTATTCCCCTCCATGTAAAAGAGGTTTCTTTAGAAGTGTAGTGTAACGGGTAGAAGTAATACAAGTGCTAGCGGGAGAGAGAAAGTGAGAGATTTGATCTAGGATCAATGTAAAATATCCATCCGCATATCATTATTATTTTATTTCATACTCGCTTTATTATGTGTTTAGAATGCATGCTTAAGGGTGTATGATGATGAGACCTTAACAAAGATAATTAAATTGGTAGCCAATTTGCACGCGAAAAACCCTCGTTAAATATCATGCGTTTTTCCTTCCATTGAGTGATTCTTACTCAAGATCCGAGATTGGCAGGGGTTGTTGGCCAAAGTCAAGCCCTTGTCCATCAAAGATGTGTTTTAATCACGAGGCTTTGTTCCATATCGGTGTCGTGTCCAAGTTGTGGTTTGTTGGCCAAAGTCAAGACCACTTCTTGTCCATTGACATTGATTACGAAGCTTCCATGTCAATGGGTCCGCGCTTGACTGGGATCACTAGGTTTGTTGTGCCAAAGCCAAGGCCTAGTTGATTCAGAGGAAAAAGGTTAGGGTATACATTCGATGTATAGGCATATATAAGATATATGTTTGGGACTTGGATGTCCACCTACTGGATCTAGGAGTTGGATAAGATCCAATTGATCTTAGAGATCTACCTAGTTAATTATCATACAATTTGTTGGCCAAAGTCAAGATTGTGTGATATTTAACAGGATCCTAGCCCACTAGGAAACACGGTTTCCCGAGTACTCGACAGAGGGTTAGAGGCTCGACGAAAAATAGTGGGAGGCAAGAATTGAATTTGCAATACTCGTTCAATTACTCGCCATATGCGCTCATTTAAATTATTTCGTCATTAGATTAAATGTTAGTTAGACTAATATTTAAATTGTTGTTTTAATAAACAGTTGGACTGTATTATACTTGATTATATATAATTGGATTATATTAATCAATATATTTGAATTAATTAATTTCAGTTTACAGTTGATTTTATAATTGGATTATAGTAATCAATGTAATTGAGGTTAATTAATTTGGATTATATTTGATTATATAGTTGGACTATTATAATCATTATAATATATAAAGTACCACTAATCGTTGATTAAATAGTTGGACTATTGTAATCAAGATAAAATTGAAAAATAATTTAATTTTCAAATTGGGAATAAATAATAAGTTACTTTATTTGATAAAATAACTCATTATACCTTAAGCCCAAAATTAAGCAAGATAAGTAGAGCATAAAATCTTTGGAAGATTTTTGTGATGATGACTTTAATGCTTAATTTAATATACTTGTCATAAATCTAATTTTTGGATTTAAGAAGTATTAAAATTGCAATTTATAATTCTTGGAGAATTAATTGACTATTCATGTAAAGTCAAAGTTTGCAATTGGGCATGTAGCACGAGGTGCACATTCCTTTCAATATTCTAAAAACCCAAGGCTTGGCCTAAGGTTCCTAAAATATGAAAAGGATAATTGACATATCCCAAAGTGACTACCATTTGGATATGGAAGACACGAAGGAATTAAAGAAAGGGCGAGGCTCTAACTTTAAAAATGTTTGTCTTAGTTATGTTCACAGCTAGTATTGAAATTAGATTTTAAATACTTAGTGTGGTACATAAAATATATGTATTGATATTCAGAATCTGCTTTGAGCAGGATACTGACTTCAAGCTGAGATTGCTCTGCGAATCGGAAACGGGACGAAAGTCGCTGTTTCGACCGTAGATACCTAAGTTTAGGAACTACCCTTCGGGTATGTACTTGAATTAGGAACTGTTATAATGTAACTAGTTTGACTAGAGACATTATCTCTTTATCAGTGTTTAATCCGTTGCGGATAAAACCTTTATATTATAGAACACTGAGTGTTTTATTATATAAAGATGATACTGAGATAAATATATTAGATATAAATAACAGAATTTATATTTTGAATATAAATAAAAATCTCAAACATATAAATTGACAAATAAATAGCTCAAATTGATTTGATCAATAGAGACTTATTTGTGGCATTGTTGTCTAGGACACAATTTAATTAGACTCGTATATCCACACTTTTGAAGAGTGGGTACTAGGACTGATTTGACTATTCAAATAAGGTCTGCGAATCTAGTTTATTAGGTAAAGTACCTAAAATACTATTTGCTTGGTAATAGTGTAAGTGCCACCGATCTGTTAGCCCTATTCATGGTGAAGTAAGTGGGCCCATATCTAGCTAGGCTAGATGTGAACATGAATATTTCGTGACCTTAACGGATGTGGCATCACGTTATGGTTATGTGTTTCTTTTGAAGAACACAAATCAGAAACTTTAAAGTTTCGACACGAAATACATAAACAGATCGGCTATAGCATTATTCCGCCACGGTAAGACCGTAATGGAAAATACTTTAGCAGTAAGTTTCTCGTATACTTGAAAGAGTATAGTATTCTTTCAATGAGGACTCCTCTTGGAACACGTCATTTTGACGGTGTGTCCGAACAGGATTAACCGAATTTTGTTAGACATAATAAGGTTAATCACGAGTCGCTTTGAGCTACCATTTCCTTCAATAGGATATGTACTAACAGTGCAAAACTTATTTAGAATAAGGTTCCATATAAATCTGTTTGACAGATATCGTATAGGATATGAACAGGAAAGAAACGAGGTTTCTCATTCCTGACAATTTGGGTATGCTAGGCATAACGTTTGGATGATACCAAACTAAGGACCCAAATTGGATAAGTGCCAATATAGGTTATCCTAAGGGAAACCATAAGTATAGTACTTATACATCTCACATGAGAACAATGTGATTGTTGCTCTCCATGCGGTTTTCCTAAGAGGAATACCGATATGCAGTGGTAAGTGGGAGGATAGTATAACTCGATGAAAATCGGAGTAATACTGTTCTAGGCACTGAATCTTAATGGAACATATATAATTCATCAAGGATGAAACTATACCATTAATCTTCGAATACACAAGAACAAAGGAAGTGATACGAGGTATCGACTCCCTATTATGACAAAGTGTCATGAGTCCGAAATGGATTCCATGTATATCAATAAGTTTGGATACTAGTTGATGTACCACAAGGCATTGTGCCTATTGGTACTATAAGTCTTCAAGGAAGACGTACATGGATGGCAATATACCAACGTATAAAGCTAGGCTTTTAACGGAAATGTATCGTTATCGACATTGTGATTGATTACGATTCAACCTTTTACCTATTGCCACTGTAGATCCATTTGGATGATGCTTGCTGACGCGAGCATAAGTTCTTGGAATTATCATTTTGATGCAATCATAATGGTGTATGATTTAATTCAAAACGAAAATGATTCTAGTGTAAATAAGAGGGTTAGTGGGAGCGCACTGACAGTGGCTGTCCTATAAAATAATGATAATACGTCATTTCTTGGAAATGATATTCCCATAAAAATAAATGTCGGCGAAAGCTTGGCTTTCGAAATACTCTCCGTGGAACCGTACATTGAAAAATGTACAAGACCTGGTGTATCATACGCTTTGAGCATATGGATTCACAAACAGGTCAATCCAAGTGATAGTCACTGGATTGAAGATTAAGAACATCTGTTAGTATCTGAGAGAACTAAAGATGTTGTCTTAAACTATGGAGATGGAGAACTTGAAGTGACTGGGATCACTGCTGCAAGTTTCCCCAAACCGGTAAATACTGCGGTACTATAAAGTTTGAACACTGGGACAGTGAGCTGGAAATATTCCGAGCAAGATAACTGTTGCCGAATTAACAACAAATGCGGATTATTGCTGCAGCTGAGGCAGCAATAGAAGCCATTTGGATCGATAATAAATCTAATTAGATTAGATATAGTTCTGTTAGCAGCTGAGCTAGGCGTCAGCACAGGCTAAAGAATTAAAGGTCTCATCGACGATCCAGATATATACTTCTATATCATCTGATTCGTTCGGATCATACATCGTGGCGATGTGATGATCGTGTAAATCGCGTCAGACGATAATTAAGCAAATCCGCTGACGAAAACATTTCCTCAGCAATTTGAGCGAATTGTACATAGTTCGGGTGTTAGACACTCGAGTGACTGGCTATGTGCCAAGTGGGAGATTGTTGGATAATATGACCCATAGCGTCACTATTTGTACAGATCACGGTGTTTTGTACAACAAATTAACTATGTGACAAGGAAATTGCACTCTCATTTTGTGATTAGATCACCATAGATGTATAAATGAAGAGAGGTCCATATGATTAGTTCCTGGATTGAGATGATATGAGACAGTATCAATCCCCGAAGGATTAATCATTAAATATCCCTAGCCGAAGTATTATCGAGACTGGACATCGATAATGCGGAATAGGCTAGTATTGCACTTGTGCGCGTTGTGAGGGCACAACGGCATAGTTCTCATATATATAAGTATTGGATACTTATGCAAGTGCGATAGGAGGTTGTGTTTCACCGATGGTACGGGAAACAGCTTCGCTCTGGATAGACCCCTCGGAATCCCATTGGTATTATGACTATGTGTCTATGGGAGGCCGAAATCGAGGTAGGTGTGTATAGTCTTAACCTGAGACTTGCATCGCTAATACTTGCGATAATCGGTAGACTTGGTCTTGGTGGTACAGGGCTTTAACCGGTTCTGTGTACACCGCTTCTGGGTTTATCAGAGAGTCGTAGTGTATTGGGTGTGATGTCGAGACGGAAGTGTCACTTCAGTCATATTGGAGTTGATGTCACGCAGGATATGGTACTAGTGCTCTTGAGTGTTGCGCAACCAATCGGGATATTGTGACCAGGTCATGTATATCCGATTATAGAGACTATGTTACCAGACATCCGACATGTGCTTCGGACGGGGCAGACACTTATCCAGCCCCAGCCCTAGCACGTGATTATCCGATACTGGGCCGATATACACAATACTACGGTATACTACGCTTGATACAGATCTATATATTCCTGTAAGAATATTTCTGGAGAATTGGGTAGGCATGGCGTTTTGCTAGAGCTAACCTTGTCTTGTAAATCGATATAAACGTAGTACGAGGTACTTACGTGTTCGGACAGTCCGACGATCGTATTTACTGCCAACATATCCGGAGATCTCATGGGTCGGTTCCTGAAGATTCACCGATGACGTATTACTCGCACTTTGATTAATCTGGGATTAATTAGAAGAGAGAGATAGAATTAATCTGGGATTAATTCGATGAGAGAGAAAATTAATCTGGGATTAATTACGGAGATATTTTATCGGATAAAATATCGTTAAAATTAGAGAGAGAACGATTAATTTGGAATTAATCGATAAAATAATATATTTGATATATTAATCGAAATTGGATTTCGACGCGGAATTAAAATTAGATTTTAATTCGGGCGAACGAATTAATTTAGAATTAATTCGTTAGCGACGTGAATAGTGAATTCGCTAGGCGTAATCACTTAATTACGACGCGACGGAAAATTCGTTAATTTGGAATTAGCGAACCCGAGCCCGAGAGTGATTGCGAGCGCATTCGCATTTCGAATTCGAGCGCGGCACGCGAGTCACATCAAGCGTCAAATCGCTAGTCGCGTCAATCGTCAAATTAATTGTCACTTTGAGTGATGTGACTTGACAATATGTCACTTTATTAAAGTGAATAGATGTGATGTGACTTAAAGTTAAAAGTTGAAATGATGAAAAAGCTTTATTGTTTTTAACTTTTGACTTTTGAATTAAAAGATAAGATATATATGTTTTATTTATTTTACTTGGTAAATGAAATAAAAAATATATATATTAAAAATCTTTTTCTCTCTCTTACATGCAACATTCGGTTCTCTCTCTCTCCAAAAACGCAGAACACGTTTTCTCTCTTCTCCCTCTCTTTTCTTTTCTTCCTTCACGCATGTGCGATTTCTTCTCTTATTTTTTTCTGGTTTCACCGAGCATTTGAGAAGCAAAATGGAAGATGATAAGTGCTAGCACACACCTTGAGTGATACAAAGGTGATAGGGAAGTGAGTTGTGAGCATGGAATCTCAAAGCTTGGAGCTTCAATGGAGTTCATGCATGGCCGATTCTTGGAGGTTCAAAGAGGAGCAAAATCGCACAGCCCACTGCAAGGAGGAGCCACTGCCGTGAGCTTGGAGGGGACAAAATCGCACCTTGTTCTTCATTCATCAAAACCGAAATTCAATGTGAGTATATTCCGCCTCCTTTGATGTGTTCATATGTGGTTTTTTATGCATGATTTGTGATCCTTGGGACTTTGATTGAACACTTTCACATGTATCATGTTAACACCTTCCATGTTCTCAAAAAGACATCATTAGCTTACCGTTGGGTTAGAGAAGGGACCAGGCTCGTAGTTAAAAAGACCAAGTAACATGCATGAGTGTGAATCCAGTAACGAGGTTATCCCGTATGGATCAGTTAGAGAACGGTCTCGCCAAGATCACTGAACAGTTTTCCCAAACTTTGACTACTGCTGTGGCTGTATAGCCGAGTCTCGTGCTGGGGGTAGTTAGTTCTGGGGATGTAAGGCAAGAGGAAACCTCGAACAGATTGGGGGATGATATCCCCACTTTTGATGATGATAGGCAGAGTATGCACCAGGCAAAGTATCTGGGTCTCAGGCAGAGTTACAGAAGCTTTGGGATCAGGTTGAGTCAGTTACCCGCAAGATGAGGGGTAAGAATGAGGATTTGCTGGATTATGACACGCTGACTTTCAAGGAACAGTTGCCGGCACAGTTCAAGATGCCTGATATGGCTAAGTTTAGCGGGAATGGGGATCCAATGGTGCATCTCCGACAGTTTGTATCAGTCATGAGTTCAGTTGGCCTATCTCAGCGCCAAGTGCAGAAGATGTTTGGAATGTCGCTCGAGGGAGCTCCCGTGGTATGGTACCACAGTTTAGAGAAGAAAGTGAAGGAAGATTGGAGGGAGTTGGCTGATGCCTTCCTGAAGCAGTATGTCACTGACCTAGAGATCGATCTGTCACTCCGCGATCTGGAGAATGTTAAGCAAAAGTCGGAGGAGAGTTTTAAGGAATATATGGACCTATGGAGAGGTCAGTTGTTGAAGATGCAGACTAGGCCTTCGGAGAAGGATCAGATTAAAATGATTATCAAGGGCACCAAGCCCTCCATTTACAGCAAGTTAAGGAGGATGACCTCCATGATTACAGACTTTCGGCAGTTGAGGGAAACTGTCATGGACATTGAAGATGAAGAGGCGGAAAACAGGAAGTTTTATGGCTTAATTAGGAGGCCTGTTGGAGGGACATTGGGGACTAAGCCTGTTTCTGCAGAAGTTGCTGCCATCCGGAACCGGAGATTTTCCAACTTGGGAAGGCCCCTGTCAAAGGTGCTAGAGAAATTGAAGAGGCAAGGGCTCTTAAAACCCTTGGAAGCCAAACCATTACCCAATCCCCCACCATCACATTATAACCTAAGCCTTTACTGTCACTTTCACCAACAAAAGGGCCATGACACCGACAACTGCGCCCGACTCCGCCATGAAATTCAAGACTTGATAGACTCCAAGAAAATACCTGACCCAGAAATAGGACAGCCTGACATACACAGAAACCCCTTACCCAACTACCGTGTCGTACCACCACCAACCTATATGATCAATTCTGGCCTCCCAGAAGACCTTGTCCTAAAATCATTTCACCCTCAAGCCTTTTGCCTGGGAATCTGGGATAATACTAGTGAAGATGAGACTGAGCAGGGGAAAAACTTTTGGCTTGATTTCTCTAGCAGTGATGAGGAAGAAGTGAGGGGAATGACGCGCAACGGTCGTTTTTACAATGATATGGCAGAAAAGGGTAAGGAAGTTTTGACAGATGGTAGAGAAGTGGTTGAGACTGCAGAAAATACTGAGGGAGATATAGTGCTGAGGCAATTGAGGAAGACTAGAGCACAAGTGAGTATCTGGGAACTGTTATGTGCATCTCGGGAGCATAGGCAGGCCATGGTTGAGGCCTTGAGCAAGATTGTGGTACCGGAAGACGCCAACCCTACAATGTTTGTTGGGTCAGTTAAGAAAGAAGCTTTGCAGATATCTTTTTCTGAGGATAAACTCCTGGTGGAGGGGAGAAATCATAATAGGCCTCTATTTATCAGGGCCGAGGTGAGGGGCAAGAGAACTTCATGTGTGATGGTGGATGACGGTTCGTCCATCAATGTGTGCCCACTGAAAATTCTGGCAAGATTGGGTATGAAAGCGACAGACTTGGACCCCTCCAGCATGACTATTAAGGCTTATGATGACAGTAAAAGGGGAGTTGAGGGTACTTTTGTGGCTATGGTCAAGGTAGGCCTGATTGAAGATGAGGTTGAGTTCACGGTACTGGACATCCCGACTACTTTCGCCTTATTGTTGGGAAGGCCTTGGTTTCACAAACTTGGGGGCGTGCCTTCCACTTTACATAAGATGATCAAGTTCCCGTATGAGGGAGAAGTTGTTACTATCCGAGCTGAGGTAGATAATGTCGTGGCTGTCTTGGAGATACAACCTTTCACGAGGTTTCAGGTGTCGGCTACTTTTGAGGAGTGGGTGGATCATAGGGTGGCTAGGATCATGAAAAAAATGAATTTTGAGCCGGGTGAAGGTTCAAAATTACCAGATTTCATAGGACAGACTACTCGGAAGGGTTTGGGGTACAAATCTGATGAGGAAAAGCCGAAGGTCAAGAAAAAGGGCCTGAAACTGATGGAATGTTTTGTGAAAGCTTCATGATATCAATGGGAGCCTGAACCTGTGGAAGTTAATGGAATTGTGGTACCTGGGTTTGAGATCTTCCAGGATATGCTGGGTAAGAAGCCGATGGTTGAAGAAATTGTGAAGAAAGAAGAAGAGAATTGGGAAGAAGAATTGATGAAGTTGGAGAGCCTGACTCTGGGAGAGGACAAAAAGCCTGAGGAAAACCTGGTTGCAGAGGAAGAAGTGTTAATAGATGATGAAGACATTTACCTTCCTGATTTGTTTGAATGTACTTCCGCATTATCCAATAATAAAGACATTTCTTTTGCTTACTTCCCTGAGTCATTTCCATTTACTCTGCACGAATCAAGCATATTTGATATCAGTTCGGCCAGAACTACTGCATTTAACTTGGGTACACTTGAGAACCCCAAGGAAATTCTTATTGCAAGTGAAGTTACCTCCGAAGAAAGGGAGAAATTAGAAGAAGTATTGGTCACATATGCAAAAGTGTTTGCTTGGTCCTATGAGGACATGCCTGGGGTAGACAGAAACATTGCCCAGCACACAATACCAACTTATCCGAATATGAGGCCAGTAAAACAGAAACTCCGACGGATGAGACTAGAATGGGCTGAGAAAGTCAGAGAAGAAGTTAAGAAACAGATAGATGTGGGGTCTTGGAAGTAGTAAAGTATCATGAGTGGTTGGCTAATATAGTGCCGGTGCCAAAGAAAGACGGGAAGGTCAGAATCTATGTAGACTATAGAGATCTCAACAAGGCTTGTCCGAAAGATGATTTTCATCTGCCGCATATAGATGTTCCGGTTGATAGTGTGGCTTTATCTGCTATGTATTCATTTGCAGATGGGTTTTCAGGTTACAATCAGGTTCTCATGGCTGAGGAAGACAAACACAAGACTGCATTTGTTACCGAACGGGGTACTTATTGTTACAAAGTAATGTCGTTTGGGCTTAAGAATGCGGGAGCTACTTATCAGCGGATGGCCACTACACTTTTCCACGACTTGATGCACAAAGAGATTGAGGTGTATGTGGATGACATGATGGTGAAATCAGAGACAAGAGTTGGGCATATTGAAGCACTGGAAAGGTTCCTTCAGAGAGTTGACAAATACAACCTGCGGCTAAATCCCAAGAAATGTGTGTTTGGGGTGACATCAGGGAAATTGCTTGGTCATACAGTGGGAATGGGCGGAATAGAGGTAGATTCTAAGAAAATCAAGGCAATCACAGAAATGCCTGCACCGAAGACAGAAAAAGAAGTCAGAGCATTCTTAAGGAAGATTCAGTACATCAGTCGGTTCATCGCCAAGTTGACATCAGTATGTGAGCCTATCTTCAAACTGTTGAGAAAAGATCAGCCATTGAGATGGAATGAACAGTGTCAGACAGCCTTCGACAAAATCAGAGAGTACTTGGTAAAGCCTCCTGTATTGAAACCTCCGAGACCGGGCAGACCTTTGATATTGTATTTGGCTATAGAATCAGAAGCACTGGGGGCAATGATGGTACGGGCAGATGAGACAGGGGTAGAACATGCAGTCTATTATCTGAGTAAGAAGATGCTCCTGTATGAGGCTCGGTATCAAGAAGTATAGAAGATCTGTCTTGCCGTGGTATGGGCTTCCAGAAAGTTGCGACATTATTTCCAGTCTTACAAGATCCATGTAGTGGCAAAGGAGAATCCTCTGAAATATCTTCATTCGGTGCCTTCACTAGTGGGAAAATTGGGCAGATGGTTGGTATTGCTGACAGAGTTTGACATTGAGTATCTCACCTCCAAAGTGATCAAAGGGCGAACAGTAGCAGAGTTTCTGGCATTGCAACCTGTTGAGGGGGATCAGTATAAGTTTTAATTTCCAGATAAAGAGATCCAAGCAATAACAGTTCAGAGATGGAAGATGTATTTTGACGGAGTAGTGAATTACAAGGGAGCCGGAATTGGGAATGTGATAGTGACCCCCGAGGGAGAGACTTTGCCTTTGGCCCATCGGTTGACATTCAGAGTGACTAACAAATGGCCGAGTATGAAGCATGTGCTTTTGGTTTGACAGCGTTGATAGCCTTGAAGGCCGGGAGTGTGGAAGTCTACGGAGATTCTATGTTGGTAGTCCAGCAGATGCGAGGAGAATGGGAATTGAAAGAAGAACGGCTGAAACCGTACCTTTTTTACCTCTGAAAGTTGGCACAGGCTATCCCCGAGTGTAAGTTTCAGCACTTACCGAGAGAAGAGAATCAGATGGCAGATGCATTGGCTACACTTGCAGCAACTTGGGAAAATCCAGAAAAGTTAGTGATGAGACCGTTGATACTGACAACAGCAAGTAGACCGTTTATGAGATAGAAATAATTCTGTAAGTTGAGGTCGACGATGGTAAACCTTGGTATTATGACATTCAAAGGTATCTGGAACATGGTGAACTCCCGGAAGGGGCAAGCAGAAAAAACAGAATAGCCATTCAGAAGTTAGCTTCCCAGTATGTAATTTTGAAAGGGGAACTGTACAAGAGGCAAGCAAACGGTATTCAGTTGAAGTGTTTGAGAAAAGAAGAAGCTCAGCATGTAATGGAAGAAATACACGCTGGGGTATGTGGTCCGCACATGAACGGGCTGAATCTGTCCCGCAAGATAGTGAGATAAGGTTTTTATTGGTCAACAACGGAAACAGACTGTGCGAAGATGGTGAATCACTGTCATGATTGTCAAGCACATGGTAATTTGAATCACTTACCGCACACAGAGTTACACGGGTTGTCAGAGCCGTGGCCTTTCTCAGCATGGGGAATTGATATGATTGGAGAAATTCGACCGAATGCATCGAATGGGCATTGCTTCATAGTAGTGGTAGTAGGTTACTTCTCGAAGTGAGTGGAAGCCGAGTCATTCCGCAATGTTACAGCAAAACAGATGGCAAACTTTATATCCCGGAACCTCATTTGTCGGTATGGTATGCCGCATCATGTAGTGACAGACAACGGAGTTCAGTTTCAAGGGGAGACGAAGGCAATGTTACAGAGGTACGGGATAGGCCACCACAAGTCATCACCGTACAGGCCGCAGGCAAATGGGGCAGTTGAGGCAGCCAACAAGACTATAAAGACGATTTTAGCCAAGATGACAGAGAACTGCAGAGATTGGGCCAAGAAACTACCATATGCTTTGTTGGGGTATAGAACATCAGTAAGAACAGCAACATGGGCCACACCTTACTCTTTGGTCTATGGAATGGAAGTAATATTGCCAGTAGAAGTGGAAATACAGTCTATGAGGGTATTAGCAGAGGCAGAATTACCGGAACAGGAGTGGGCCGGACAGAGGTTTGATCAGTTAGCACTATTGGATGAGAAGAGAACGAAGTCTTTGTATCACATGCAGTTGTATCAGAAGAGACTAGCCCGAGCATTCAACAAGAAAGTACGCCCCACCAAGATCAGAAAGGGTGATTTGGTACTTAAGCAATCAAGGTCGTCGACGACAGATCCAAGAGGAAAGTTCAGACCTAACTGGGAAGGACCTTACGTAGTACATAAGGTAATGGGAAATGGAGCAGTGAAGCTATCAGACTTGGAAGGGAACGAATTCACCGAGCCGATCAACGTAGACAGATTGAAACAATACTTTGCCTGAGGGAGAGAAGACGGAGCAGTCACCAAGGAAATTGGCAGAAGACCTAACCCAACGGGATAAGAAAATTATTCATGCATACACGTAACATTGCATTCTCTTCGTGTTTGTTCTTGGTTTTGTGTTCGCATGTTCGAAGAAAAGAGAAAGCGGCAGAAGTGAGCCAAGCAGCGTCAACGCAGTTTCAGTCTTAGGGGATAAGTCCCAGGGGACGAGGCCCACATCAACAGTTTTTTGGCGATAAGTCCCAAGGGGCGAGGCCCATATCGGCTTGGGGGCGAGGCCCATGTCAGTTTGGGGGCGAGGCCCATATCAGCTTGGGGACGAGGCCCCACATCATGTCAGCTTGGGGGTGAGGCCCATATCAGCTTGAGGGCGAGGCCCACATCGTCATCAGTTTTGGGATGCGTCCAGGGTCGAGGTGCCCATATTGTCAGTTGCAGTTCCGGGATGTGTCCCAAGGTCGAGGGCCCAATGCATCATCAGTTGTAGTTCCGGGATGTGTCCTAGGGTCGAGGGCCCACTACATCATTTGTTCTAGGGTGAGGCCCTCATTTCCAGCGGTATCGGGATGCATCCCAGGGTTGAGGTGCCCCCGTTGTCGGTTGCAGTTATTGGGATGCATCCCAGGATCGAGGTCCACTGCAGCACCAACTCAGCATGAGGCAGCAGACGAGCCAGGTAAGTGAAAATGCATTGCATAACTTTGATAGGATTGTTCAAAGTCACACACTGCACAAGTCCCATCAAAGTGGGGGCGACTGTAGGCATTGCATTTTTGCATGTGAAACCCGATGATGAGTCTCAGTTGGAGGCACTACCTTTTTAGTTAAGGATATTGCGTGAAACGGTCGTCGGAAGGGAATCGGTATTTCGTTAGATCCTTGTTCACTTATTTAGCGTCAAGCTCACTTATTGGACCTCTGTTTAGATCACCTTTGGACCAGAAAAAAACCAAAAAAAACCTTTTAATCTAGCCCATACACGCCTAACCCACTCACCAAGCCAAACCAAACCAAGCCCACACCACATCTAGCCCACACGCCCACCATGACTAGTCCCACACGCCCATCACCCTAAATTACACCCAAATTAAATTAAATATTAAATTAAATATTAATTAGATAATGTAATTGACAAGAAACCCACTTGGATTCGAAATCCAAGCAAACCCCAAGCTACGGACAGAACCCCAAGAACCGCGAATATGATTTTGTAGAAACAAAACCCTTCCAAGGCCACAAAGAAGACCCACAAAGAACTTGCCCTTGAGAACCTTTAAGATGAATCCTTGTAGTGTTTTGCTAGCAATGGAGACGCCACTAAGTTTGCCAAAACTTAGATAAGTCGATTCAAACTTGAAAAGGGGAATCCCTCCCTTACAATAATTCGGCCATAGCCAAAGCTTTAAGCTTTTTGAGTTTACAAATTCGTTGGGTTCCTCAAATGAAGAAGAAAGTAAGCTTAAATATTGTTACAAAAAGAAACCCTAAAGGCATGAAGACAATAATGCCCCTAAAAACGAAATTACACAAATATCAAGTCTTTAAGTCTTTAAAAGCCTAAAAAGCTTTATTCTAAACTGATTTGGGCCAAGTGAAATGGCTTTGGGCCCTTTCCATCGAAGCCCACATGCGCCTCTATTTGTTGGTTGCAGCCGACCATAAAACTCTGAACTAATCCCGCCATTGCTTCTCTGAGTCTTTTGGTCCTCTGCCTCGTAATTGGCCCTTCTGGTACTTGTAATGCGTCATTTGTTTGTTGTCTGCCTGGATCATGTCATCCCCTCCCT
>SKCR01033951.1:0-56078 GCA_019454045.1 Zanthoxylum bungeanum | reverse complement strand
AAACAAACAAATTATTAAGAAATAAAAAGTTGGATGTCCTTCTATGTCATTTTTCCTAACATTGAGGGTCCAAGTGTCGTTTATCATTTTATATATATATATAAAAAAAATAAAACCTTCAAATAACTTAAAGCATCCTGTGGGATATCATGCCAGTTGAGTGATGTTCCTTGTGTTTTTTTATTTTTGTAGGAACTGGGTATTTAACAGCTTGCTTTGCATTGATGGTTGGTCCACAAGGTCGTACTGTGGGTGTGGAGCACATTCCTGAGTTGGTGGCTTTATCTATCCAGAATATTGAAAAAAGTGCTGTGGCTCCATTGCTGAAAGCTGCTTCTCTCTCGGTGCATGTTGGTGGTATGTCTTCAAGAATTCACAATTGGCCATGGGTTACTCTGAATCATTTTATTTTTCTTGTTGGACGATGGATGATAAGTGATATATTGTGTCATTAATGTAGATGGAAGAGAAGGTTGGCCGGAGTTTGCACCATATGATGCAATACACGTAGGAGCAGCAGCACCGGAAATACCGCAGCCGCTAATCGACCAATTGAAACCTGGAGGAAGAATGGTGATTCCGGTTGGTAATATATTCCAGGATCTAAGGGTGGTCTACAAGAACCAAGATGGTTCTCTTAATGTTTGGAGTGAAACTTCAGTTCGTTATGTTCCTTTGACCAGTCGGGATGCCCAGTTGCGAGGCGATTAGGGTTAATAATTTACATCTTAAATTATAATCGTTGGCAAGCTTCTGGTTGTAGGACAAGGTTTGTTTGTTGGTCAGGATCTCACACTGCTCCAATGTTTTGTGTCTGTGTGTGTGTATATAATAAAATGCAACTTTTGTAATGTGGTATAGTTTCGATTCGCAAGACTTGAGCTTCTTGTTGTAAATGCCCATGGTCTTTTTCAAGGCACAATACTGAGAATGTTCATTGAATGTATAATTCAATAAGATATCTCGGATCGAATCAATATTGATATATCGATTCGATCCGAAATCTTGGGATTAGAATAAGTTAGGTAGTGGATCATGAAATTTGGCTTTAACCCCTTGAAAATATACGGCCACAAAATCAACACTAATAATAATACCTCATAGCTGCAGTTAAGCAAGATTAACAAAGTTTTCCCACATTGCAACAAAATTAGAAAAGTCAAAAGTGACAAGATATCGGATTTTAACTCCATAAGAAAATTTTCCATGAAAGTTGGAACTAGCAAGCAGAACCTCAACATCATTTAACTTGTGTCTCTGAGAATAAAAGTGCAGGGCGGCGAAAGAGCGGAAGAAATAAACAGAAACTCACAGTAGCAGACCTTGCATCTAATGTTGTCTCAAAAGGAACCGCGCCTTTGTCTATCCTCTGCAACATTTACTCTTATTGCCCTCCCTTCAAGATTCTGGAAAATTCATATCATATGGTATAAAACAAACAAGAATCTGGAAATTGGATCTTTCAAAAAATTGTATGTGCGTGCAGATTTTAATTTTTTATAACTGAATTACAACAGCCTTAATAGAACTTGAAACCTAAGTACTATGGTTGTATGCATTTCTTTCGTTTGTGTGTACATAAACTGCTAAAAAATTAATATTGGAATTTAATTATTCAAACAGGAATACCTGTCCGTCAAGAGCAGCAATAGCATCATTCAATTCAGTCTCACTAGACATGGTGACAAAGCCAAAACCTCGTGAACGTCCAGTATCCCTGTCATAGACTACACGAGCATTCACCACCTTACCATGTTCACTAAAAACTTGCTCTAGACGAGCATTATCCACTTCCCATGGCAGGTTGCCCACATAGATTCTAAAACCAGGCTCAAACTCACGAGGGGGGCGAACGGGTTGTGTTCCTCTTGGGGCAGCCTTATTTACTGTCAAAAGCCTTCCATCTATGTCCTGTTCAAAATAGAGAAGCAAGAAGCAACTTAGTAAGAACAATAACTTGCTTAGAGTGTGTGTGCATACAGTGTACATCATTACTATCTCAATTTAAGAATTCGTCTCAGCCTCTGCTATTAAAGACGCTTGGTCAGGTATAGGCGGTATTTACGTATTTAATTTAAGTTATGACTCTTTAATATTACATAATATTCTATATGTTTGACTAGTTATCTCAGCCATTGATTGGTCAAAGGTGGCACTTGGGTAGTGATTGGGAGAGTTGAACTACCAAAATGCCTTGCTCCGCTTACCGTCTTTGACAGCATAGGTCTAAGCTTTCATGTGCCAAACTAGTATGAAGCAAGTCTGATGATGGTTTTAGCATGCAATCTTGAGCATATTTGTCAAAGCTCATTTTTCCTAGAAATATCATGATTCGTAGCCAGATGGAGAACAAAAATAATAAAGGGGGTTTACGATGACATACATGCACCTCAAGTAATCACCGTATTTCAAAATTAATAACTAATGAAAATGTGTATCGAAAAATTGAACATATATGTATAGAAGCTATTTAACTCAAGACTTTTTTACGTACAGATATCAAACATGACTAGAAGAAAATATGAAAGGACGGACCCTTGTAAGAGATACATTACACAAGCTCTAATAATTTAAAAAAAAAGTACAAGCCTGCTGCTATACTTGCAGAAACGTAGAATCAGCATCCAACGGTAAAAAATTGGAGGTGACACGTAATCACCCATTAAAATGTTTATTTCCTTATAATTAAATATTTTCATATAATGTAGATTAAATATCCTTGTAGACCATAAAGTAAATTAACTAGAGTACTAACAAAGGTCCATCAATCTTAGGAATACATTTCTTGAAAGAAACACAAGTAAGAAAACTACGACAAATTTATAGGAGAGAAAGCATAACAATGCATAAGAGAGCATCTAAGACCAAAGGAAAAGCCAGATTCTCAAAGTCAATCATGCACATGCAAAATCTAGATAACAGGTCTAACAGCAATATGGCATGGAATGATTAACAATGGAAAAAAAATTTAAGGGTTCCGTTCGATGTACTTGAATGTCATAGCACCATTTACTATTGGAGAGCAAATGAAGACGATGCTACAAATATTAATAAGAAGGTTCTTCCCCCATTTGATTGAAAGAACAACTTTTAAATAAACCCTAAACAATAACTTTTACTTACTCCAGTTTTCATTTAACCTAAATGTACAAACCCTTGTAACATTTTTATTCATTTCTCCTCAATTTCTGATGTCTGTTATAGCAAATTATTGACAATGCAAAAACATGATACTTGAACTAAACCAAAGCAAATCAAACTTACATATCTGTTAAACATTTCAACAGCCTGCTCAGCTTCGTCAACAGTACTCATTGTCACGAACCCGAACCCACGACTCCGGTCAGATTCCCTATTGTAAATAACCTGCAACCAGAAACATCAAAAACAGAACACACCCAAATATTAAAACCATAATCACCCAATTTTATTTTACTTTAAAAAAAAAAAAAACAAAACTTAACCTCGGCAATCTCCACAGTTCCAGCCTTCTCAAAAAGCATAGCAAGCTTTTCACTATCAACATCAAACGGCAAATTCCCAACAAACAACTTAGCTTCCTCAGGCGGTTCAACAAAGTCCTCCTCCTCTTCAAAAACACCCTCCCCTTCGATTTCACCAGCCTCAGCAACTGTCTCTTCTTCGCCTTCGGGTTCCCAATCGGTTCCTTGATTTTCCCCACTGGCTTCTTCTTCCCCATCCTGGTGTTCTTGTTCTTGGGCAGCCCAGTCCGAGGTCTGGGCAACCAAAGCGGTGAATGAAGAGAAATGGGTGGATTTGTTGAGCTTAAAGGACAGAGCTTTTGAAGATAATGAGTGGGAAACGTGAAGCTTGATGAGTCTGGGGTGGATTGAGAAATATGGGCGTGGTGGCTTAGTGGTTGCGGTAAAGATAGAAGGCAGATAAAGTAGAGAAGTAGAGTCAGCCATTGATAAGGGTTTCAAATATAAGATGCCGTTGAAGGAAGATGACACTTGAACAAAGAGGAGGAGGAGGAAGGACTAAGAAGGGTTTTAGAGGATAAGGGGCAAAATGGTAAAAGAGAGGTGCGAGGTTTTGTTGTTGAAGGAAAGGGTAATTGCTTTTATATATGCTCTGTATTGTATGTATGTGTGGTCCTTAATGGCCTCACAATTTTATGGCCCAAGTCCACAATTTCTTCGGGCTGGATTTGAGGCCCACTTTCATAACCCATAAGATAAGGAGATTATTTGAGAAATAGGCTGGCGAAGAGTGAGATAAATGGTTAAATTGTATAGTATAAATTAATAAAATAATTTTGATTTATTTTTTTATTGGAAAATATGCAAAATCAATATTTTGACTACACGTTTGATTAAAATGGTAAAATCTAATGACTTTTATGGAAAAAACAAATTTATATATTTATTTAATTCTTTTAATAATTTTTTTTTCAATAACACCTTAAAGCTGATTAAAATGGTGCAATCAAAAATCTTTTATAAAATATATATATATACACACTTTTATTTAATTTCTTTTAATAAAATCATTTTCAATATCACCTTAACCAATTTTATTTTGAAATGCTACTATATTTTATCTTATCTAAAACATTGTAATAATTAAAATTAAATGAAACTAATAAATTATAAGAAAAAATTTCACGTGTAATATAAATTCACAACCAATAAATATAATAGGCCCTATAATTCTAAAAATAGGAATTTTAGTCCCTATATTTTTAAAACGATAGAAACAAAAATATCATTATGATGCGTTTCATTTTCCCTAATTTCCAAACACAGCCGAATTCTAGCATTGGTACTTATATCAACCATTAAAATGAGTATATATGAGCTCGTTTGTATAGGATTTGATTATAATATTTTTCTGTTTTGGTGTTGCTCAAAATAAATCATCAATGGAAAATTTTTAAAGCTAACTGCACAAGAATGATACTTACATTTACAACTAAAATGATGGTCAACAAAGATTATTTAGCCAAAGACGAAGAGCCAGCTATCGTGTGTACGATACCTGCTATAACTTTAGCTCATCAAATACATACGATGTATCGAGAACATTTTCATGAGGAAGTAAAAAAAACCAGAACTATGTATACATCGAGATGGGTATCTCTATCAGAGGAAACCATGGGAGATGTGATTCGGCAGCCAGTCATCTATCGCGGAAATTACCTGGCAACAAGAGACTTGGTAGATACCGTTTAGTAGAGTTTTATTCTGGTCTGGATGGTGCTCCGGCAAATGGGGCATAAATCTAGATCTTGTCCACATCCACAGCAAGTCTGCAAAATAATGGATTCATAAGCGCATTCTGCATACCATTCTTCGATAAGAAGCACGGGAATGTATAGCTACGTTACCTGATGACCACAACCAAAGGCCATGTCCTTTGGATCAGTGAGGCATATAGGACAAATCTATCGGAATCACAGGAAGAGAGGTACAAAATAATAGTTATGATTTAACAAATAAAATAAATTCAAATTGCATTTTTTGGAAACACAAGGGAAGAATGCAAGTACGTGGTTATCAGAAGTAGAACTAGCAGGTGGAGCAGTGCCAACTCTATCTTGTCTACCCAAAGGAGCACTTGGACGAAAACTACTTGACCGTGAAGTTTTCGGAGTGTTAAGAGAAGCTGCACCATATTGAGGAGGGGGAAGAGAAACCCTGTCAATAGCGTTCCCTCTTCTAGCACTAAATGAGATGAACAGATCAAACAAATAGTAACTAAATTTAGCCCCTGGCCATTGTAGTAAAAACATGAGCCCAACTTTTAGAACAGTAAAATTGTTACCCCAATATATTCAGCTCTAGTGTCGCCTTGTACTGAGAAGGTATCTCCATTAAGGCTGCAAGAGCAAACTCAGCTTCTTTTCTGGACCGGTCAACATTCTTTGACATAATTTCCGTAAAATTTACAAACTACACAAGACAAAGGATTTTGTCAGCTAAGGCAAAGATACAGGTGATAGAAGAGCTGAAAATAGCAAATCTTGTTGCAAGATATACCTACCTGAAAATTATCAAATGCTCGAGCAGGAATGTTATCATCAAATTCCCTCATCATGTCCCATGGCCCATCTCCAACCCCGACTAATATAATTGACAAGGGGTACTCACTGGAAAACAGCAAACGTGTCAGGACTCAGGAAGGGGATGGAAAGAAAAGGTCACCTTAAAAGAATGTAAACGGAACACTCACGGCTCACCTAGCTCTAACAATTGCTTCAACAGTTCTCTTTTCCTGTGGGCCCAGTTGGCCACGCTCAGTATCAACACTTCTTGTCACCTGTCAATCCACAGTGAAAATTATAGCAGACAGACAGAGTTTGATATTGAAATAAGAGCCAGGAAGATTGATGTAATTACACTTTTATCCCCAGCAGATATTATTTTTATATTTTCTAGCAATTATATCTCCCTCGCACCAACACAATAGGTAGTTTAGTGACAATGAATTCATCTAAATTTTCGGATCATTATTCCATTTAGAATGACGTTGAAACAAAAATTTACAAACTTTAAGCATCTACTACTTTCATCACGGGTGACGAGAACCATGTATTGCCTGATACAGTCAGTATCAGAAACCCTGAAATAATATCAGTTTATAAACCAAAGGAGAAAACATCAGTTGTGATGCTCATGGTGTAGATTAAGGAACATAGAACAGAGACAATGTACCTGCCCATCAGCTATTATCACTAAAACATGGTATTGGCCCCCACTTTGCTCAACGATAGTTATGGCCATTTCAATGATAGGGGCAAACGATGTTGGTCCTGTAAAATACAGAGGAAGGAAAAAGGAAAAAAAAATATCATTAAGAGAACAAGAGCAGGAACGAGAAAGAAAGAATTGAATCAAATTGCAACCTGCAAGTCGTAGGTGAGGGACCAATTCTCTATATCGTCTTAACACTTCTTCGAATCCACTACAATACTTATCATCTGGATAAAAACTGAACACTTCTTGATCATGTGTTGAGGCTGCCAGTTCATAGAATCAATTTTTAAACAAACAACCAACCACAATAATATAAGAAATCAACGCAAAACCACTTAAAATAAATAAATAAATAAAATAAAATAAATAAGGAAAGAGACATACCATCTCCAAATCCAAAACATGGAATTAAGTTATCCTCGTCAAAGGAAGACAGTGTTTTTCCAATAATAGATATTGCTTGTTCATAGGGATTTTGATCATCTCCAATGTGATGTAAACTTTTCCGTTGGAATGATCTTGCACCTATTAATGGAACTAGGTTAAGCGCATTTCACAATTGTGTGGAAAAAGAACTTATATGCACCTACACAAGGTCAAACCTGTCCACTCGTTGCTCTTCGTGAAATCAATACCAACAATGAGATTTGATGACTCCAGGCCTGCACGTGCCAGAGCATCTGTAACCTGTGGGTAAATACAAGTTCAACACATCGAATTCGGTTGAGCAAAAGAAATAAAGTGAAATCTCCATCGATGGTAAACCGCCATCAGCCAGTGAAATTCATTTCATTTGCCAGGAGCGATGACATTATGAGTTTGGCAAAGCCATGCAGCCACTCAGTAATATAATCTTCTGAAACAAACAAGAAGCCAAAACATATTGAAGATGCAAGAAGAATAACAACAAAATTCCTTCTGACTTGCCATATTTCGCCCGCTCTTGAAGGCCTTCTTCGCATTGGCGCGGGTATAGTCAAACATTTCATTCTTAACAAGTGAGTGCTTAAAACACGTCCTCCTAAAGAGTTTTGGCCACATATTTCCAAGGAAACTTGGCATACTTGTACCAGAATTATACAAGTTAACTTTACAGAGAGAAGAAGAAAATAACCATACCTGATCCAGGCTATTATAGTCGTCATCTATCTTGGAGTACTTCCTCTCCAACTTCCTTTTCGGCTCTGGGGCCCGATCACTGTAGCTCTGAGATGGAGGGGAATAATACTGTTGTGGCGCATACTCTTGACTTGGTTGATCGTACGGCTGCTGTGGGTAGTTTTGATGATTCCATGAATAAGAACTAGACCGAAAAGAAGGCTGTCGTGAATTTGACCGTCTTGAAATTAGCCCACCCATCAACTCTATAACCAAGAGATATTCTGCAACATCCAACAACCAACAACCAAAATGAACACAATTGAGTGAACTGAGCTGACCATGTCTATAAAAACCTTAAGTAACTTCAATGCTATGGAGTATGGACCCAAGTTTGCTGCAGAAATAGAACTTTCAATGATACTAGGCACAACATAGTGACAAATGAATTGACTAAAACCTACTCCATCATGTGATTTTAAATGGAATTTTTTCTGATTTTTGCATACTCTTCACCAATTGGATAATTTAATGCTAAAGAATAGTTTCTCAATTGCAATTAGCCAAATGTGGGGTCGGAAGAAAAACAACTGACAATTGGAAAAAAATAAGGAAACCAAACACTTGAAGGATGACCACATGAAGTGAAATCAGCAATGTATAATGAATTCATCATAATCATTCAAAAATATAAAATCCAAAAATTTCCCAGTCAGTCAAAACTTTATAAAGTCCAGTTATTATTAAGAAGTATTGATAAAATTTGGACTTTTTTCCTCCAATAAAACATCATTTCCAAAAGTCTTGGTAGAGTGACTTACTCTCCCTGTTAAAATCTAAATCGAAAATGACTTCTTGAATCTTGACTTGAGGAACACACTGATCCCACCCCACCCACAAAAATAAAAAATAAAAGCTAACCCAATAATGCATTCCATCTAAATTTACCAAGATTGAAAAAGATCAGATCTTAACCAGCATTTCCACAAAAAATAAAAAATAAAAAATAAATAAAAAACCCAGCAACCTATTTGTCTTGTGGTTTAAATTCCACAGACCCAATTGCTAAAACCAACTAAATTTAGCAACTAACAAACAATAAATAAAAATCTGACAGAAACATGAGCATTATTAACAAACCTTTAGTAAAAAGTGTTCAGTTTCTGCAACATCATATGCTTAAGAGGCCATTAAAGAATCTTCTAAGATAAGAGTTGAGAGTCCGGAGAGCGGTGAAGTTTGGTGTCAGTGGGCGGAGAAGTCCATGTGCTTGTACTTGAACAAAGTCAAGAAAAGTGGGCAAGTGGTTGTGGGAGTTACTAGTGGAGTTGGTTTTTTCTAGGAAGTTTCCTTCTTTTGCTTATCATTAATTATAGTAGTGGTTATTGTTGGACAGTTTTATTTGAAATCGATGGTAAATCGATTTAATAGTGATTTGAGTGATTAATTAAAAAATTATTTGAGAAAAAGAAAATTAATATTTTATAGGATTGAAATCAAAAAATTTTAAATTCGTTTTATTTTTTTCCTCTAAAAATTATTATTTATCATTAAATAATTAAATAATCATAAAATTGAGATAAATTATTAACATATCTAAGTATTAAGAATGATATGTATGAAAATAAGAAGAATGATAGATATTTTTGCAAACATGACGATTTTTAAAAATCAAAATTCGATAGTTAATCAGTAAAAAATAGACGATTTTCGACTAAATTATACCCTATAATTTGTTTTCCATAGTTAATAGTGATACCACTTTGTTGTCCATACAAATACAATAAGGACAATATAATAACAAAAAAGATTCATAAGGGTTGGACATAGCTACACATTTATACAAATTTTTTATTTTAAATTTAATAAGGTAATATAAATTTTTTATTTTAAATTTACGAAGGTAATATACTAAGGTTTTAGCCTTTTTCTAAAGTGAAAACTTCTTTAATTTTTTTCTCTCTCACCTAAATTTAGATTTTGTTGGTAATTATATTTGTTCTTGATGTATATATTTATTTATTTTACAGAAATAAAATAATAAAAATTGTCATCGTTAGAAGACCTTATCCTAAGGATGAATAATATTATGTAAGATAATCTTTTATATATATATATATATATATATATATATATATATATATATATATATATTAAGTATCCTCACCACGTGGCTTGGAGAGGAAAAGTGGAGTAATTAGGTACTTCTTGAGTTCCCTCAAAGCTTATTTGCATACTTAAGTCCATTTAAAATCCTTCGCTTTCTTGAGGGCGGAGAAGAACGATAAACATTTATTTGTGTACTTGGAGATGAACTCATTCAGAGCTATTATTCTCCATGTGAGCCGCATGACATCTTTCAGGCATGTCGGTGAGGAGATTTCGAGGATGGACTTGATTTGATACAGATTGGCTTTTATCTCTCGCCGAGTGACCATGTAGCCTGTGAATTTTCCAGATGCGACTCCGAAAGCGCATTTGGTAAGATTCAATTTCATGTCATACTTCCTCATTATATTGAATGTCTGCCCCAAGTGCTCTAGGTGCTACTCGATTTTCAATAACTTCACCAACATGTCGCCAATATACACTTCTATTGTTTTCCTTATCTGTTGGGAAAACATCTTGCTGATAATGAGCTGGTATATAGCCCCGACATTCTTAAGTTCGAGAGGCATTATCTTGTAGTAATATATCTCTATATTGGTGAAGAAGGTAGTCTTCTATTGGTCTTTTGGATGCATGAGGATCTGATTGTAGACTGAATATGCATCTGTGAAGCTCAATAACTCATGTCTAGTCGTAGCGTTGACCATCGAATCTATATGGAGCAAGGGGAATAAGTCTTTCATGTTAGGGTTGGTGCTCTGAGTGCCAATCTGGAACGTATTTATGTCTGATTCATAAATATGAACAGTTCTATTTTCCATAATATTACTTATTTATCAGTAGCACCCTTGTCTTTTATACGCTTATTCGATCTAATTACGATTAGATAACTGATTACGATTAGATCAAAACTGAATCTAGTTCAGTAATGCGTGTATATTAGACAAAGACCATATGATTTACAGTATAATGCGCAGTTACAATGTAGTTTGTAATTGACATTGGGAAGCGCACTATTAATTGTATATCCTTAAATAAAGTTCATGGTCAAGATTTACTAACACAGGTCGGTTAGTAAAATCCGCTGAGACCAGTACATGTCGTATATCGTGGCTTGGTCCGATGGTTTATCGGTTTATCGGTTTATCCCAGTGAACCATGAGTCTTGGGAGACTCTTATAGACATGTAGGTGTTTATTTGATAAGCATTGAACGACTCACTGAAAGTTTCCTAATAGATGGTACACCAACGCCAATAGGAACCTTCTCGAGTAGAGCGAGCATAGTGGTCATTCGACTTGAGATACCACCGTGGATATATGAGCTATCCTTCATACTTTGATGGCAGTCACGTCAACGATCTAGCCATGATCAGACCTCTGCCTGTTCGTTGGGTATGAATTGATGCTCATGATATCCTGTGTGTATCAAGATAGGATCCGTCAGTCCTGTGTACAAGGCATAAATATCCTCACGTGTTTACGATCTAGTAAATCCATGGCTGTGGTATAACTTCGGAAATCAGTTCCGAGTGTTATTTAGATATCGTAAATTGAAAGTCAATTGTATTATACCGAACAGGTTTGAAGTTCTCATCTATACCCCATGTATAATACGGATGGCCTGTGACAGATGGATTATATGTATGTAATGACCTAGGCTTGTATAGTTTAGCGAAATTATCTGTGGTCGTCATAATCCATGAGTGGGTGGATTATGGACACGAAGTTGGATTTCGTGACGGATAAACCAAAACTTAGAGAGTCCTGTAATATGAAGTGTACTCGTTGAGTACTTGGGCAACTTGATATGAATAATACGGATTATTCATAATACTTCACCGGATTAAATGAGTTAATTCGGTTCGTTTAATCAGTTAAACGATAACACATGCATTAAGGGATTTTGTCCGATAAAAATTATTGTGTATTTGTATTTGATACATAATACGATTAGATACACATTAATTATTCATCAAATGAGATTTTGACACATGCTATATATATATATATATATATGTGTGGTGTGGTGTGTGTGTGTGTGTGTGTGTTGTGTGTGTGTGTGTGTGTGTGTGGTGTGTGGTGTGTGTGTGGTGTGTGTGGTGTGTGTGTGTGTGTTGTGTGTGTGTGTGTGTGTGTGTGTGTGTGTGTGTGGTGTGTGTGTGTGTGTGTGTGTGTATTTTTATTTAATGTAAATAAAATACATATATGTATATTAATTATTTAGTTATTTAATTGTTAAATAATTAAATATTGTTATTTTTAGCCTTATCCAAATGTCATAATTGATATGATACTTGGTGAGAAATAATTGGGACAAATGGCATGATTTAAATTATGCTTTATGTGTGATAATATGATTGGATTACATAAAATGTGATTGTGATTTAATTTGATTAAAAAAATAAAAGGACAAAAATGCCCAATTTCGTGAATCACACTTTATTAAAAGAACAAAAGTATTTTATCTTCATCTTCATCACTTCCTTTGCCGTGAGCCTCACAAAATAAATGAATTTCAACATTCATTTGATGATTCAAAGGGAAAAGTGAAGGAAACTCAAAGAAAGCTTAAGGATTTATGAGATTTAAAGGTAACTATCTACATCCTAAAGTCTAGAAAGCATGTTTCTAGTTTCTTGAGTTATTAGAAAAGTTCTAGGTTTCCTTTACTTGTCACAATTTGGGGTTTTTGGCTTGGATGGATGAATTGGAAGCTAATGAGCATGTGTGAAGTGTTTAAGGAAGTAATTAGTGTAATTACATTCCAATTTTGTTCAAATTATTGTTGGACAAATTTTTGTTGAAGTTCTACGGCCCCAATGATCGAATACAAAGAAAGAAAATACAAAGTGAATACATTCAAGGAGTTGCGGAATACTCACATCGAGCGGTTGAGCGACGCGGAGGACAACAAAAATCAACTTTCTGTTCACTGGTGGTCAAGGCAATGACTGGTTTTGCAGTCCTCATTTTCGGCCATTGTTGCTCCTTGAACGAGCTTCAAGCTTCGTCAAATGATTCCAAGCTCATGGGTGGACTTCCCTATCACCTTCGCATGTCTCTTGGAGTGCTAGCTCTTGATGATTTTGCCACAAAATCATCACACTTTGCTTCCCTTTTCTTCCTTGGCTCTCGGCAGTGGGCTGCCAAACCAGAAGAAAAATCAGCCATTGTGGGCGTGAGAGAGATTGAGAGAATGGAGAGAGACAGTTGGTTTGGTTGTATACAAAAGGTGTATCTAATACACACTTTAATTAATCAAAATGATTTTACCATTTTCTTTTCCAAAAAATTCAAATGGCATTAAAGCTTGCCAACAACAACCATCAACTCCCATCAATCATGAATAGTGACTGGTGTCAATCACTCAAAGTGAAAGACATTCATCACTTGATTGACGAATGATATGACGCTAGATGCGACTAGCGATTTGACGCTTGATTTGACTTGCGTGCCGCACTCGAATTCGAAATGCGAATGCGCTCGCAAACAATCTCGGGCTCGGGTTCGCTAATTCCAAATTAATGAATTTTTCGTTGTGACGTAATTAAATCTAATTTAATTAAATAATCATGCCTAGCATAATTACTATTCACGTTGCTAACGAATTAATTCTAAATTAATTCGTTCGCCCGAATTAAAATCTAATTTTAATTCCGCGTCGAAATCTAATTTCGTTTAATTTATCAAATATATATTAATTTATCGATTAATTCCAAATTAATCATTTTCTCTCTTTAATTGATATTTTATCCCAGATAAAATATCTCCGTAATTAATCCCATATTAATTTTCTCTCTCGTCTAATTAATCCCAGATTAATTAAAAGTGTGAGTCATGCGTCATCGGTGAATCTTCGGGAAGCGACCCATAAGATCCCCATATATGTTGGCAGTAAATTCGGTCGTCGGACTATCCGAACACGTAAGTACCTAGTACTACGTTTATACCGATTTACAAGACAATGTTGGCTTCTAGCAAAGCGTCATGCCTACCCAATTCTCCAGAAATATCCTTACAGGAATATAAGGATCTATATCAGGCGTAGTACATATAGTATTGTGTATGTCGATCCAGTATCGGATGATCACGTGCTAGGCCTGGGGCTGGAATTGTGTCTACCCCGTACGAAGCACACGTCGGATGTCTGGTAACCAGTCTCTATAATCGGATAAACCTGACCTTGTCATTTTATCCCAATGACTGTAGTACATAAGAGTACTAGTACCGTATCCTACATGACCATCATCTCCATATGATTGGAGTGACACTTCTGTCTTGACATCACACCCAACACACTACGATTCTCGATATATCCAGAAGAGGCGTACACAGAAATCGGTTAAAGCCCTGGACGACGAAAACCAAAGTATATTGATTGTCGCAAGTATTAGTGGTGCAAGTCTCAAGTTAAGACCAAATACACATTCCCTGATTTCGGACTTCCATAGACACATAGTCATACTACCAATGAAATTCCGAGGGGGTCTATCCAGAGCGAAGCTGTTTCCCGTACCATCGATAAAACACAACCTCATATTACACTTGCATGAGTATCATATACCCAAATATATGAGAACTATGATGTTATGCCCTCACAACGCACACAAGTGTAATACTAGCCTTTTACATATTTATCGATGTCCGATCTCGATAATACTCTGACTAGGGATATTTAATGATTTATCCTTCGTAGACTGATAATGTCTCATATCATTCTCAATTCAGGAACTAATCATATGGACCTCCTATCATTTATATATCTTGGTGATCTAATCACAAATGATAAGAGTGCAATCTCCTTTGTCGCATAGTTAATTTGTACAACAACACCATGATATGTACAAATAGTGACGCTATGGGTCATAATTGTCCAACAATCTCTCACTTGGCCTATAGCCAGTCACTTGAGTGTCTTACACCCGAACTATGTAAGGTTGGCTCAAATTGCTGAGGAAAGACTTTCGTCAGCGGATTTGCATGATTATCATCTGATGCGATTTATTCGATCATTACATCGCCACGATGTATGATCCGAATGAATCAGATGAATATCGAAGTATGTATCTGGATCATTGATGAGACCATTAATTCTTTAACCTATGCTGAAGCCTAGCTCAGCTACTAAAAGAACTATATCTAATCTAATTAGATTATTATCGATCCAAATGGCTTCTACTGCTGCCTCAACTGCAGCAATAATCCGCATTTTTGTTTATTCGGTAACAATATCTTGCTTGGAAGATTTCCAGCTCGCTGTTCCGTTATTCAAACTGTATAGTACCGTTTGCGACTTATAGTGGTTTTATCGGTTTGGTAACTTTTAGCAGTTATCTCAGTCACTTCAAGTTCTCCATCTCCATAGTTTAAGACATCATCCTTAGATCTCTAAGATACTAAAGGATGTTCTTAAAATTAATCCAGTGACTATCACTTGGATTGGCCTTTTTGTGACTTCATATGCTCAAAGCATATGAGATACCAGGTCGCGTACATTTTTCAATGAACGATTTCTCGGAGAGTTTTCTCGAAAGCCAAGCTTTCGCGGATTATTTTTATGGGAATATCATTTCCAAGAAATGACACATATTATCATTATTGTATAGGACAACCACTGTTAGTGCGCTCCCACTAACCCTCTTATATACACAAGAATCATTTCGTTTTGAATTAAATCATATACCATTATGATTATATCAAAACGATAATTCCAAGAACTTAATGCTTGCTTCAATCCAAACATGGATCGATTAACCTGCAAACCTTGTTTGCTAGTTTTGGTACGACAAAACCGACATGATGTTGTAAACATCCTCCGAAAGGTTTCATTTTCAGGAAAGCGATTTTCCCGTTAAGCTGACATATTTCATAAATGAAACATGCATCTTTAAAAAGCATTATCCAAATGGATTTACAGTGGCAACATGTAAAAGGTTTTGTCGTAATCAACACAATGTTGATAACGATACATTTTCTCTAAAAACCTAGCTTTACACGTTGGTATGTTGCCATCCATGTATGTCTTCCTTGAAGACTCATATATTACCAATAGGCACAATGTCTTGCGGTACATCAACTAGTATCCAAAAATATTTGATATACATGGAATCCATTTCGGACTCATGGCACTTTGCCATAATTAGGGAGTCGATACCTTGTATCACTTCCTCATACGTAGTCAGTTGGTATACCTCAATAAGATTAACATCTTTATGAGATGAGATCGGAAACCCATACCCCAAGTTGTTTTATGATTCTCTCTGACTTACGCGGTTATTGTGTATTCGAAGATTATTGGTATAGTTTCATCTTTGATGAACTATTTATGTTACATTAAGGAATGGGTGTCTTGAATAGTATTACTCTAATTTTCATCGAGTTTTACTATACTCCCACTTACCACGACATATAGGTATTCCTCTCAGGAAAACCGCATGATGAGAAACAATCTAATTATTCTCTAATGAGATGTATAGATATTATACTTTGGTATCGCTAGGATAACCTACAATTGGCACTTATCCAATTTGGGTTTTAGTTTGGTGACCGGCGTAAACACACACGTATAACGCAAGCGTACGTATCATTCAAGTAGTATAAAAATATCGATCCCACGAGGACTTAATTCCTACTGTTGTTATTAATTATTGAATCTATTTAATTACAAATATCTAATTAAAAGGGAGAATGTAATTGATTGCTTGATTGATTTGGTTGATTGAAGATTTGCTAAATAAATAAATAAAAAGATAAAAGAAAATACTAAGGAAAATAAAAGACACAAAATTCTTAAGGTTGTGATTTCTTTTAATATCATTTAAAAGATGATGTGATTATTTTATGTTTGTATAATAAATCAGTTTACTAACCTGAAACACTAAATTATGTAAAAGCCTCTTCCGATGGTCAATTACAAATACCCAGTATAACCCAATTGAACCATATTCCTATGTCAATCACATTACCTGGATTCATTGAGTTTAAGTTCCAATTATGGCTACCCCCGCCCTACAGGTATATTCCTATCCTGTAAGGAAATCTATTAAATGGTTATCTATCCTCAAGGAAGATCGTGGGCTATTAAGTCTAAGGCTGAAACCTAAAATCCATATGTCTAGTTCATTTTAGATTTACCATATCAATCTTATTGGTGATCAGACAATAAGAAGCATTAAGCTTAAGACTTAATAAGTAAACCTATAAATTACCCAAACTATAAAATAATCCCTTATAAACTAGTGATATTAAAAGTCATCACAACCCCTAGATAACTAACACATAACTATGACTAATAAAAACATAAAAATAAAAGACATAAAATAAAAATACTGAAAAATAAAATAAAATAAAATGTTAAGGTAAAAGGAATTATTTCTACTACTACTTATTTAGATATCTCTCATTAAAATAATATAAAAACTTGTGATTATTACCAGCCATATAGGCGGAACCAAAATAACCAGCCATAAAGGCGGAATATATGTTTTATTACCAACCGACCAATCTGGCGGTATCCTGATTAAATCCAATTTAAATAGTAAATATATTATTTTTAAGGGAGATTAATCTAAATAGTAATAGTATAAGAAATTACCTTTCACCCGAACATAAGGAAATTACCTCATTATGGTAAATAGTAAAAACTGTAAAAAGTAAATAGTAAATAGTAAAAACTGTAAAAGAAAGTAAAAAGTAAAAATTAAATTACTATTATTACAAAAAGTAATTAAAATTTATTCACAGAACTAAAAAAAAGTAAAAACTAAAGACTTTTAGAGAGAGAAACTCTCTCTTTAGAAGGAATTGAAAAGAGAGGATGGTACAACAAAAACTGAACCATCGCGCTCTATTTATAGGCGCGGATGGCGGTTTGCGCGTCGCGACACGAGCTTCAGTACGACGTGGCTCAATGACGGCTTGACACGTGGCAAGGCGGCTAAGAGATCAGATCCTTATCCGATGATGTGGCACTGTTCATGACGTCATCGCTTACGTCACGTTGAAGAAGATTGTCGGCAGCATCATATTTTGACACGTGGCAGCGGCGCATTTTAGCACGGCCGTTGAGATGTTGACACGTGTCCTGGCGCACGTTAGCATATATGATGATTGTCGGCACCGTTGAGATGATGAAACGTGGCATCGCAAGTTAGCAAGTCTTCTGTGATGGCGACACGTGGCACGACGCACGTTAGCAAAGTCAAACTTTTCAAATTCTGACCCGTTGACCCCGGCGCACTTTAGAGATCCGGTTCATGTTAGGCGTCGCGACATCAAAGCTATGCGCGGCGCGACGCGCTGAAGACTGAAATATTCATGTTGACGCATTTTTGCCCAGTTTTGTCTCAAATTACCTCCAGTGCTGTCCAAACTTTATTTATCTGCAAAATAACAACAAAACATATTAAAACGCTCATAAATCTCGAGAAACAATACAAAACATTAGGTCAAATGAGTGAGAAATAGTGGTATAAATACCACTCATCACACCCCCAAACCTAACATTTTGCTAGTCCTCGAGCAAAACAGAAAATAAAATAACATAATAAAATTTAACTAAGCCACTTTCGTAGGGATCACAGTTGCATTTAGCATATGCAACAAGCCTTTAAACCCCTAGGTGTCCATAGTGGACGAGTGTAGTCTCGTGAGGGCTTACAGCAATGATACCCACAAACATTTTACAAAAGTAAAAAGTTAGTTAAAACTAATGCACACAAAAGCAAAAAGACAAGCGAAAAGAGAATAAAGAAATTAGTGACTAATCAGGTGAAACTTCTACTACAAGTTACTAGTTGTTTTATTTCTTTCTAAATTACCGAATAAGTAAATTCTCCGATTATTTTTACCATTCTCCATATACACAGCCAACAAAATATTAATCAACTCATTTTTGCCCACAACAGTCATAAGTGCAGTTGATAAGAGAGTAATATTTTTGTCCTAAAGTTTTATCAGATTTCACACCATTTTATAGCAATGGAATAATTTTTTGATTTCTCTGATTTTTTCTTTGATTTTTTTCTCTATTTTTTATTTATATACAATACCTTCCGTCTATATAGCGAGCTTTGGGTCGGTGGCTCCCAAACCAGTTGGCTTTAGGGCACCAGGTGTTAAGACACCCATACGAACTTAATTACTCAGACTTCAGATATTTATATTTTTGCAGCATCTTTGATCCATGTAGCAAGCTTTGGGCCAGTGACTCCCAAACCAGTTGGTTTTAGGGCACTAGGTGTTAAAACACCCTTACAGGCTTAATAACTCGGATCTCGGACGTTTTTTTTTTTTACTCCATCACTATTTAGAGATGCTTCCTCCAATTAAACTATAGTACGAAATATTACAAACTTTTCAATTTTAGCTCATGACTGTATGTTTCCATGTAAGTTCATAATACCTGTCAACTGAACATATGAAGATCCATTTTAGTCAGATTTATGGAGAATTCACAAATTAAATAATTAAAAAGGAAATAAACAAAAATTAACTTGTTTTGAAATAAATGGTTTGAGATACGTATCAGGAGTGAAAATTCCTTACTCAACTATCTCTTACCAATTCCACCTTTTTAGTCAAAACAGAAATACGAAAATGCAAAATATTTTTGTAATTTTTGAAAAATTTTCAATTTTTTTTTTGTATTTTTCGAAAAATTTGGGACTAAAAATAAAAACAACAAACAAACTAAAAACAAGGTACTAATCAATTAAAGAACTCCTATTGATTTTAACAGAATTTTGTTGCATAAATGAAAAATTTTAACGGAAAATATTAACACAAAATTTATGCACCCCCAAACTTAAATTAAGCATTGTCCCTAATGCGTTCAAAACATAAACAAAATGTAGGAACAATGGTACCGAGTTTACGCGTCAGTCTCGTCCTCGTCGCTATCTGAAAGTGGATATGGTGGCATCTGATTCTCCTGCATTCCCATATGTCGTGCCATTCTTTGCTGCAGTTGAACCAAATATCTCAGCTTTGTTTCCACTCTGGCGACTCTCTCAGGCAAGGTACGAGACTGTGCTGTTCTGCGTGACTGTGAGGGTGGCTGCTGTGGAGCAGCTGCATGTGCTGAGGAAGATGGTCCAGCAGGTATTTGTCTCTCTGTTCGGAGTTGCTGGATTATGCGGGCTGTTAAGGCTGTCATGGGTTGCATTGGTTCTTCTCTGGGATCAACAGGAACCATACCCAAAGTACAAAGTGATGTGATCAGGTAGCAGTATAACAGACCTGCCTGTGTTGATCTTGCAGCCCAGGCTATATTTGTTGAGATTAACTGTCCAACATCAATAGTAAAGCCTTCCAGAATGCAATATAACAAGATCATGCGTTCCTTTGTGACATAAGTAATGTGTGATCCTAGTAACAACGATCGGGTCACAAAATGGAACCACACCTTTGCTTCAGGTTTGAGTAATCTTGAACTTATCTTCTGGTGTTCCCCATTACTACTCAATACCCAAGCCGCATTAGGAACACACAATGTTTCTGTTAAATGTGTAATATCAATCTCCTCCTTAACTGCAGAGTACTCATCAGCTTCCATATCAGGTAATCCATAGAATCTGTTAATTGTAGTAGGATCAAATGCTACCTGTTGATTTCTAACCATTGCTACATATGCACGATGCTCATAAGCATTAGCGTAAAACTCCCGTACAATAGATGTATAAGCGGGGTGAGGCTGCAAACAAAGCTTTTGCCAGTGTCTGGTTGTAATGATCCTGTCAATCTCCGGGAATAGTCCGGGGCGAATTTCAAAACCCCTCTCCATAATATGAATTTTTCTAGTCACTCCCTCTTCGAATCTCCTTTCTGCAGCTGCCGAAACAAATTTTGTAGTGTCAAAACTGGGTTCAGCAGATGTTGAAGCTCTGGATCTCTTTGGTGGCATTTTTCAGAAATTTCGGCAGAATCTCCTCTGTTTTCCTCAAATCCTCAACAACACAAAACAACAAAAATCACCGCAAACACTCCAAATCAATCGATCACCGTACTTCGCCCCCAATTACTACGAATCAAATTAATCCACAATCCAACACTTTGCAATTCAAAAATTCCAAATCAAACTCACCACAATTCAAACCTAATTACCAAATTAATTTACCAATTACCAAATCAAATTTTATCAAATTATTACCGTTAATCTCAAATTCTGATTTTGGCAATGGTCCGTGTCTCTTGATTGATCTGTGACTTGGTCCTCTTGGTAGTGTATTTGGTTGGCAGTGATGGTGAATGAGGTTCTCGGCAAGGATGGCTTGGTTCCGGTTTGCGACGGTGGTGGCTAATATTCGGCAAGACAATGGCAATTTGGCTCGGCAATGGGCTGATTTGTCTCAGTTTGGTCGGCTGTGGTTGATTCCGGCGATGTTGGTGCGGTTCTGTGATGTCTTGGAAGTGGGTCACAGCTCCGGTAATGGATTCGTGGTGGGTAGTTTCGGCCAGATGGCGGTGCTCAGAACCGGCGATGAAAGTCTCGGCAAGGATGAAGATGGTGTTGATCTCTGCGATGGCTCACGGTGGTGGATCTTGGTTGGCTAAGACTCGGTCACGGTGATAAAGGTAATGGTTCGCGGTGGTGATGGCTGGTTCTAAGTGAGCCTTGATGGATCTTGGTGGTTCACAGTGGTGGGTATCTCGGCTTTTGCGGTTTCGGTGATGGTGGAGATTTGAGAGAAAATGGTGAGATCTGGGTGGTTTCGGCTTGTGTCGAAGGTGATGGTCAGCAATGGGGGTTCACGATGGGGGTTGTGCGTGGTTGTGAGTTGAGAGAGAATGGTGATGGACGGTTTGGCTTGCTCACGGTTGGAGGTGGTGGTGGTTCTGGCGAGATGGTTGCAGTCTCGGTGAAGGCTTGGTGAAGGTTGCGGCTGTTGGAGGTGTTTGAGGAAGAAGAAGAAGTAAAAATGAGATCTGTGGTGCCTCTGCTTATGTTCTGTTTTTGAGTCAGCGTCGCGACGCCAAAATTGCCTAGCGTCGCGACACTCGGTCTTTTAGGGTTAGGGTTTTGACTCGGGATTTTTTTTTTTTGGCAAAACCATGTCTTGCGACGGATAAATCCATAGGGACGCCTCTTAAGAAGTGTCTTTTTACTCGGCCGTCTCCTGGATCAACTTTGTATCTTCGTGATTTTGTCAAATTTTTATTTTGAAAATCCCGCTTGCACTGGCTTGCTTTGTCCTAAAAAAAAATTCCGTTTTTAATTTTCCTGCAAAACTAACACAAAAAATTAAAAAGTTCACACAAAATATGAAAACAAATTGCATGGGTTGCCTCCCTGCTAGCGCTAAATTTTTCGTCTTCAGCCAGACGTGACTGAAATCTATTTGTCAAGGAGGTTTCAATGTCGTTTTGGATGTCCGATTACAGACAATCCCGTGAGCGTTGCTTTTGAATGGTCTCTTCCAACGGTAAAGTGGCAAAAATAGTTTTGTTCTATTCAGTGCTCGTGCCACCTTTTTAACTTTTGTTGCTCCAGTAGTACCTGAAAAGAAAGAAAGAAAATCAGGAGGTCTCGTATGATGCTTGACTTGAAATGGAAATTCCTTTCTGTCAAGCTTCTGGGTGATATCTTTGATTTGCACTCCCCAACACAGCGATGTTTTTCCTGAATGCTCTGGATCTTTATTAAGGTCAGACAATTGCTCATTTATTTGCTCTTCTTTTTGTTCCACCTTTTCTTCGCAGATGTATTTGAAAATTTCCATATTCAACTTTTCATCTGTCATCTGTGAAATACATGCATCAAAATTGTCAACCTGAGGATGAAAAGAAATGTCAGATTTTAGGTCTTCATCCTCTGATCTGGATGAAATAATTGGCTCAGGTAGATCTTCATCAAACATTTGTGCAATAGAATCTCCAAGATCTTTGTTTTGAGGATACAGAATTCCATCCTCAATTTTTGATACAGTTGGTATAAATATTTCAGCTTCATCCTCGTCAGAATCTGAATAATAGAAATCAAATCTAGACTTTGTCGGTTCGGGTTCCTGAACTGATACCTCTAGCCGTTGATACTTCTCAGCCTCCTCCTCTGTTGAAATGTCATTGTGAAAAGATTGGTACTCGAAGGCTTCATCAGTGTCGTCTGGAACTGGTTCTTGAGGTATATAGTTCTGGTTTTCTGTTAATTGTCTGATCTGATCTGTCATTCTCTGTATGGATTCTTTGTTACTCTGAACTTGTGCATCAAATTGAGCTGCTTGTACTTTGAACATGTGAATTAATTGATCTTCCTCGGATGGTTCCGGTTCTTGATAAGGATCGAAGGAAGATGGTGGATAAGATGGAAAATGTGATTCTGTGAAATGTGATGGCTCGTCATACCATGAAGGATCTTGATAGTTCTGCCACCCTGGATGGTAGTTGTATTTGCAATAATCGATTGGGTGGTCACTATTACATATATCACATCTCCACATTGAGTTCTGTTGAGCAAATGTAGTATAACTTGGTTCTAGCATCCAATGATAATCATTGGGCTCGACAACAGGCCTCAGAAAACTGGACTGTTGCTCCCAAATGTGGGGTGTATCTTCTTGTAAAGCACGTAATCTTTCAATCTCCCAGTAATGTTCTATTTGTAAGTCACCTGAAATCAAAAGAAAGAAATAAAAATTACAGATAAAAATAAAGAAAATTAGATACAAGTAAATTAGATAGCTTCAAAATTAACAACTCAAGAAATATAAGTCCCCGGCAACGGCGCCAAAAACTTGACCGGCGTAAACACACACGTATAACACAAGCGCACGTATCGTTCAAGTAGTATAAAAATATCGATCCCACGAGGACTTAATTCCTACTGTTGTTATTAATTATTGAATCTATTTAATTACAAATATCTAATTAAAAGGGAGAATGGAATTGATTGCTTGATTGATTTGGTTGATTGAAGATTTGCTAAATAAGTAAATAAAAAGATAAAAGAAAATACTAAGGAAAATAAAAGACACAAAGTTCTTAAGGTTGTGATTTCTTTTAATATCATTTAAAAGATGAAGTGATTACTTTATGTTTGCATGATTATGAATATCGAAGTATGTATCTGATTTAAAAGATGAAGTGATTACTGTAAAAGATGAAGTGATTACTGTAAAAGTTTCCGATTTATGTTCTTCAAAAGAAACACATAACCATAACGTGATGCCACATCCGTAAAGGTCACGAAATATTCATATCCACCTCTAGCCTAGCTAGACATGGGCCCACTTGCTTCACTATGAACTAGGGCTAACAGATATGTGGCATTTGCATTTTTACCAAGTAAATAGTATTTTAGGAACTTTGCCTAATAAACTAGATTCGTAGACTTTATTTGAATCGAATCAAATTTATCCTAGTCCCACTCTTCGAAAGTGTGGATATACGAGTCTTGTTTAATTGTGTCCCAGACAATAATGCCACAATTAGTCTATTCTGATCAAATCAGTTTGAGCTATTTGTTTGTCATGTTATATGTTTGGGATTTATTTATATTCAAAATATAAATTCTGTTTTTTCACGTCTAATGTGTTTATCTCAATATAATCTTTATATAATAAAATACTTAGTGTTCTAGAATATAAAGGTTCACCCACAACGGGTTAAACACTGATATGGAGATAATGTTTCTAGTCAAACTAGTTACATTATAACCGTTTCCTAATTTAAGTACACACATGAAGGTAGTTCCTAAACTTAGGTATCTACGATTAAAACAGCGACTTTCGTCCCGTTTCTGATTCGCAAAAAAATCTCTATTGAAGTCAGTATCCTGCTCATAGCAGATTCTGAACATCAATACATATTTATGTATCACACTAAGTATCTAAAATCCAATTTAATACTAGTTGTGAAAATATTTATGACAAACATATTTGAAGTCAGAGCCTTGCTCGTCTTCAATTCCTTCATGTCTGCCTTGTCCAAACGGCAGTCACGCTTCCGCGATCCTGTTTGCCGCAATTAAGGCAGACATTATGAGATATGTCTTTTATCTTCCCAGAAGACTATAATGATTTTGCTTTTTCCCTTTTCCACATTCCAGAAGGCTTTGGCCAAGTCTTGGGTTTCTAGAATATCGAAGTAAGGTGCGCCTTGCGCTACTTGCCTATTGCAAACTTTGACTTTGTCTCCTTGAGAATAGTCATTAACTCTCCAAGAGTTATTTATTGCAATTCTGTACTTCTAAGATTCTAAGGATAGATTATTTGAAGATCCTTCAATTTCAATATCATACTTTAAGGATCTAACCCTTAGTTCTGACAAAGAAATTAATGAGTCTACTACGACAAGCTTAATGGATTAAGCACTAAAGTTATCATTACATAAATCTTCCAAAGATTATGCTATATTATTTGCTTAACTCCGGGCTTTAGGCCTAATTTGTTATTTTATCAAATAAAGTAACTTATTATTTTCCAGGACCATCCTGAAACTTATTCCCAATTTTGAAAATTAAACCATTTAAATAAATTTTCCCTTGGATTATGTTTTAAATGTCAATCTTTCAATTTTCTCTTGATTTTAATAGTCCAACTATTTAATCAACGATTTCAGGTACTTTTAAATATAATGATTGTTATAGTGACCGGCGTAAACACACACGTATAACGCAAGCGCACGTATCGTTCAAGTAGTATAAAAATATCGATCTCACAAGGACTTAATTCCTACTGTTGTTATTAATTGATGAATCTATTTATTTACAAATATCTAATTAGAGGGAGAATAAAATTGATTGCTTGATTGATTTGGTTGATTGTAGATTTGCTAAATAAATAAATAAATAAAAAGATAAAAGAAAATACTAAGGAAAATAAAAGACACAAAGATCCAGGGTTGTGAATCATTCTAATATCATTTAAAAGATGAAGTGATTATTTTATGTTTGTGTAATAAATCAGTTTACTAACCTGGAACACTAAATTATGTGTAAGCCTCTGTCGATGGTTAGACACAAATATCCAGTTTAACCCAATTGAACCATATGTCTATGTCAACCAAATTATCTGGATTCATTAAGATTAAGTTCCAATTATTGCTACCCCCGCCCGACAAGTATATTCCTATCCTGTAAGGAAATCTATTAAAGGGTTATCTATCCTCAAGGAAGATCGTGGGCTATTAAGTCTAAGGCTGAAACCTAAAATCCCTATGTCTAGTTCATTTTAGATTTATCTCATCAATCTTATTGGTGATCAGACAACAAGAAGCATTAAACTTAAGATTTAATAAATAAACCTTTAAATTACCCAAACTATAAAATAATCCCTTATAAACCGGTGATATTAAAAGTCATCACAACCTCAGAAAACTAACACATAACTAGGACTAATAAATACATAAAAGTAAAAGACATAAAGGAAAAGCTGAAAATAAATTACAATAAAATAAAATGATAAGGTAAAAGGAATTACTTTTACTACTACTAATTTAGATATCTCTCATAAAATAATATATAAACTTGTGATAATATTACCAACCGACCATTCTGGCGGTATCCTAATTAAGTCAAATTAAGTCCAACCAGCCATTAAGGCGGAACCAAAAATAAATTTACCAACCGACCAATCTGGCGGTATCCTTGATTAGTCAGGTTTAAACCAGATTAAAAATGAATTACCAACCGACCAATATAGCGGTATTCCTTATTAAGTCAATATTTTAAATAGTGAATATATTATTTTTAAGGGAGATTAATCTAAATAGCAATAGTAAAAGAATTACCTTTCACCATAGCTGAGGAAATTACTTCAACATGGTGAATAGTAAAAACTGTAAAAAGTAAAAAGTATAAATTAAATTACTATTATTACAAAACGTAATTAAAATTATTTACAAAACTAAAAAATTAAAAAACTAAAAAATAAAAAATAAAAATTCTAGAGAGAGAAACTCTCTCTTTAGAGAGAATTCAAGAGAGAGAGAGGTGTAACAAAAACTGAAATTTCGTGCTGAATTTATAGGCTCGGGTAAGGGTCCGGCGTCGCGACGCCAAGACAGCATCGCGACGCTGGAATAGTTCGACGTGGCATGCTGAGGAGACGACACGTGGCAAGGCGGCTGACTGTTCACGAGACACGTGTCAAGGCGGCTAACTCTCAATTATTGTGATGACGTCATTGATGACGTCATACTGACGTGGCGATGACGCGACGATGGCGTGGAAAGGCGGCTGATATCAATTGTCGGCATAATAGGATTGCGACACGTGACACGCGGTGATTGGCTGATGCTGATGTGGCAAGTTGACTCGGTTGACCTGCTGACGTGGACGATGATGTGGCACGACGCGTGGCAAGGTTGACTTGTTGACTGATGACGTGGCGATGACATGGATGACACGTGGCACACGTGGCAATTATGAGTGTCGGCACCGTAGGATGATGACACGTGGCAGACGCAAGTTAGCAAATCTTCTGTGATGGTGACACGTGGCTCGGCGCACGTTAGCAAAGTCAAACTTCTCAAATTCTGACTCGTTGACCCGACGCACTTTAGCAGATCCGGCGCATGCTGGGCGTCGCTGCGCGCAAAGCTCCAGCGTTGCGACGCGCAAAAGATGAAAATATTCATGTTGACGCATTTTTGTCCGGTTTTGCCTCAAATTGCCTCATGTGCTTTCCAAACTTTATTTATCTGCAAAATAACAACAAAACACATCAAAATGTTCACAAGACTCAAGAAACTATACAAAATATAAGGTTAATGAGTGGAAAATAGTGATATAAATACCACTCATCATATAGTCCAACTATATTAATCAATTATACTTTTAATTTGTTTGAATACAGTCCAACCATTAATTAAAACAACGTTTAAATATTAGTCCACTAACATTTAATTTATTTGACGAATGTTATTTGTTTGAGCGCGTAATGGAAAGTAATTAAACGAATATTGCAAATTCAATTCTTGCCTCCCACTATTTTTCGGCGAGCCTCTAACCTTCTGTCGAGTACTCGGGAAACCGTGTTTCCTAGCGGGCTAGGATCCCGTTAAATATCACACAATCTTGACTTTGGCCAACAAATTGTATGATACTTAACTAGATAGATCTCTAAGATCAATTGGATCCAATCCAATTCCTAGATCCAGTATGGGGACTTCCAAGTCCGAAAAATATATCTTATATATGCCAATACATCCAATGTATTACCTAACCTTTTTCCTCTTAATCAACTAAGCATTGGCTTTGGCACAACAAACTTAGTTATCTCAGTCAAGCGCGATCCATTGACCATGGAAAGCTTCGTAATCAATGTCGATGGACAAGAAGTGGTCTTGACTTTGGCCAACAAACCACAACTTGGACAATACACTGATATGGAACAAAGCTCTCGTGATTCAAACACATCATCGACGGATAAAGGCCTTGATTTTGGCCAACAAGCCAATGCCAGTCTTAGATCTTGAGTAAGAATCACTTAATGGAAGGGAAAATGCTTAATATTTTATTAGGGTTTTTCGCGTGCAAATTGGCAACCAATTTATTATCTTTGTTAAGGTCTCATCATCATACACCCTTAAACATGCATTCTAAACATATAATAGAGCGCGTATAAATAAAATAATAATGATATGCGGATGGATACTTTACACATTGATCCTAGATCAAATCTGTCAATTTCTCTCTCCCGCTAGCACAAGTATTGCTTCTACCTGTTACACTACACTTCTAAATAAACCTCATTTACATTGAGGGGAATAGGTGAGAAGAGAATACAAAGAATAAGGAGGTAATAAGGCTGGACACGCAGGTCCAATTTAATAAATTCCAAATTTATTACAACAATTTATAAAATTGCCTCACTCATCTAATATCCATCTGATATACATTATTCATGCATCGCAACCATGTATTCACACAAGCATGCTATCAATCAATCTAATCAAATTAATTAATCTGATAATTAGTGACCATCCAATGTTCAAACAACGATTTGATTTTGCTCGAGTCAAACTCGTTTTGTAAATAAGTACTCAAAGTACAAATTCTCGAATTAAATTAAACTACATAATTAAATCCAATTCAATTTGTATTTAATACTAATTCGCTATTTAATTCCAAATTAAATACTACACTTTATTAATAAACCTTTTACGACTTAAATTCCAAATTTAATCGCTACGGGTCTCAAAGCTCGATTAACGTCCAACGTCAATTTAATTAAAGTCCAATGAGCTTTTAATTAATTTCTTAAGGCGTGGACTTTTGGTCAACTCGGGTCAAACCCAATAACCAAAGTCCAATCCGAGAATTACCCCATAAGCCTAGAAATCAATTTAGGCCCATTAGGCCTAATTAAACTTTAAAGGTCCATTAGTCGCATTTGGGCTTTATGGATGCTGTTTTGGGCCCAATTGGATCCAACCAATTTTGCATAAACCTAACTTGGTACAACCAAGCCCAATTAGCCCAATTACAACATTCAAGCCCAATTTTACAAAATAGGCCCAAATAATTAAATTACCAAATTCCAAATTCCCAATTTAATTACCAAAGTGTATAGCATTATTTATTACCCAAATCAATATTTCCAAAACACCAAATTTGTACAATTAATCATACCTATCAACATTAAATCATGTCCAAAACAATTTAACAAAAAATCAAACCCAATTTCACATGCTTTAGCTCTCGGCAATTTGGGAAATTTGTGTCTGATTCGGTTTCAATCCAATTAAATCCACAATCGACATTAAATCAACATTCCCAAATCGTTTCAAGTCATCCAATGATCAACGAAAAAAAGTTACCAAGAATTAGGGCTCCACACCTCTCGGTCAAGCTAAGACATTTGGGGAAATTTGTTCCAAACAACATTTCATCAAATTGATCCAATCAATCTTCAATTAAAACACATTTAAGCATACTAATTCATCCAATTTCATTAAATCATGCTCAAAAACATTTTACCCAAATTTTAAGCCCTAATCAAATTTCATGTTTTTCAATCGCTCTGATACCATTGTTGAAGTTCTACGGCCCCAATGATCGAATACAAAGCAAGAAAATACAAAATGAATACATTCAAGGAGTTGCGGAATACTCACATCGAGTGGTTGAGCGACGCGGAGGACAACAAAAATCAACTTTCTGTTCACTGGTGGTCACGGCAGTGACTGGTTTTGCAGTCCTCATTTTCGGCCATTGTTGCTCCTTGAACAAGCTCCAAGCTTTGTCAAATGATTCCAAGCTCATGGGTGGACTTCTCTATCACTTTCACATGTCTCTCGGAGTGCTAGCTCTTGATGATTTTGCCGCAAAATCATCACACTTTGCTTCTCTTTTCTTCTTTGGCTCTCGGCAGTGGGCTGCCAAACCAGAAGAAAAATCAGCCATTGTGGGCGTGAGACAGATGAAGAGAATGGAGAGAGAGAGTTGGTTTGGTTGTATACAAAAGGTGTATCTAATACACACTTTAATTAATCAAAATTATTTTACCATTTTCTTTTTCTAAAAAATTCAAATGGCATTAAAGTTTGCCGACAACCAACATCAACTCCCATCAATCATGAATAGTGACTAGTGTCAATCACTCAAAGTGAAAGACATCCATCACTTGATTGACGAATGATGTGACGCTAGATGCGACTTGCGATTTGACGCTTGATTTGACTTACGTGCCGCACTCGAAATCGAAATGCGAATGCGCTCGCAAACAATCTCGGGCTCGGGTTCGCTAATTCCAAATTAATAAATTTTCTTTTGTGACGTAATAAAATCTAATTTAATTAAATAATCATGCCTAGAATAATTACTATTCACGTCGTTAACGAATTAATTCTAAATTAATTTGTTCGCCCGAATTAAAATATAATTTTAATTCCGCGTCGAAATCTAATTTCGTTTAATATATCAAATATATATTAATTTATCGATTAATTCCAAATTAATCGTTTTCTCTCTTTAATTGATATTTTATCCCATATAAAATATCTCTGCAATTAATCACATATTAATTTTCTCTCTCATCTAATTAATCTCAGATTAATTAAAAGTGTGATTCATACGTCATCGGTGAATCTTCGGGAAGCGACCCATGAGATCCCCGGATATGTTGGCAGTAAATTCGGTCGTCGGACTATCCGAACACGTAAGTACCTAGTACTACGTTTATACCGATTTGCAAGACAATGTTGGCTTCTAGCAAAGCGCCATGTCTACCCAATTCTCCAGAAATATCCTTACAGGAATATAAGGATATATATCAGGCGTAGTATACGTAGTATTGTGTATGTCGATCCAGTATCGGATGATCACATGCTAGGCTTGGGACTGGAATTGTGTCTGCCCCGTACGAAGCACATATCGGATGTCTGGTAACCAGTCTCTATAATCGGATAAACCTGACCTTGTCATTTTATCCCAATGACTGTAGTACATAAGAGTACTAGTACCGTATCCTACGTGACCATCATATCCATATGATTGGAGTGACACTTCCGTCTTGACATCACACCCAACACACTACGATTCTCGATATACCCAGAAGAGGCGTACACAGAAACCGGTTAAAGCCCTGGATGACCAAAACCAAAGTATATTGATTGTCGCAAGTATTAGCGGTGAAAGTCTCAGGTTAAGACCAAATACACCTACCCTGATTTCGGACTTCCATAGACACATAGTCATACTATTAATGGAATTCTGAGGAGGTCTATCCAGAGCGAAGTTGTTTCCCGTACCATCAGTAAAACACAACATTCTATTACACTTGCATGAGTATCATATACCTAAATATATGAGAACTATGTCGTTATGCCCTCACAACGTGCACAAGTTTAATACTAGTCTTTTACGTATTTATCGATGTCCGATCTCGATAATACTCTGACTATGGATATTTAATGATTTATCCTTCGTAGACTGATACTGTCTCATATCATTCTCAATCCAAGAACTAATCATATGGACCTCCTATCATTTATATATCTTGGTGATCTAATCATAAATGATAAGAGTGCAATCTCCTTTATCACATAGTTAATTTGTACAACAACACCATGATATGTAAAAATAGTGACGTTATGGGTCATAATTGTCCAACAATTTGTTGCTATTCTAGAGTTATTGAACCACTCTAACATAACCTAGAATTTTTCTAGAGTGCCTCATGTGTGGTGACTTTATTTGGTCTTATGGATTAATTTGATTGATCTTGATTTTTTGATTAAAAGCATGAAATTGGGGATTTTTGGTTTGCTGATATGATCTTGTAAAACTGGAAGTTTTGTGATGTATTTGATGCTTCCGCTGCGCCCCATCGCCCAAAACCCCAACATTTCAGACATGCTTTATTTAGATTTGTGAAGTTGATGCAGACTCGCCATTACACATTCTTCTTCCAAACCACCATAACATTGGCCAGCCACTCGGGATATTGGACCTCTTTGATGGCCTCATTATCTAAAAGCTTCTAAACTTCTTAGTCGATGATTCAGTTTCTTTCTGGGGCGAATTCATTCTCTTCTGTTTCACCGGGGGTGTAGTCTAGGTCTACGTGGAGCTCTTGGGTAATCATTTTGAGATCGATCCCGATCATGTCTTCATGCGACCATGCAAAGCAGTCGTGTCGCTCTATGAGAAAGCTGATCAACTTTGCGTGTAGCTTTGATTCAAGTTGAGATTCAATCTGAGTATTGTGGTCCGCAAGCTAGGGGTGAATCTGGACCTCATCGAGTTCCTCGATATCAGACTGATTCGGTTCAGCCCGAAAATGCCATTTCTCTAATTGTTATGCTGAAGTAGGCTTGACTTTCAAGGTCGTCTGATAGCAACTCTTTGATGCCAGTTAGTCCACTCTTATCTTTTGTATGCCTCACTTGGTGGGGAACTTCAACACTTGATGGAATGTGGACGAGACTGCCATCATGTCATGGATCAATGGGCGGTCGATGATCAAGTTGTAGGCTGAGGGGAAGTCCAAGACTAGAAACGTTGCTAGCTTATTGACCACTCCAACTAATACTGGTAGCGATATTTTTCCCAGTATGAATTTCTGATCCCCAAAGAACCCAATCAGTATTGTTGACCGTTGATTGATTTTGTCCAGTTCTACGCCCATGTTCGTCAAGGCTGTGGTGAATATGATGTTGGCTAAATGGCCAGTGTCAACCAGTACTTGTTTGATCATAGCTACTTGTAATGAGATCACTAGGGCGTCGTGATGAGGGTTTGTCTAACCTGAACTCCTATCGTCGGTGAACTCGATGGTAAGAATGGTAAATACCTCTATTGCATATTGTTTGGTGGCTGATTAAGAGAGATCACCGATTTCTGATCCACCTAAGATAAGATTCACTGTGTTGTTAATTATATGTGGTGGTGGGGGTCGTCTTCTCGGTCGCCTCTCTCATCCCTTCAGACCAGTGTAGTCTTGCCATTCTCTATAAACAAGTCTTTCATATATCCTTTGTTCAAAAGCTCTAGGTACTCCAACCTTAGGGCGACGCAGTCAGTGTTGAGGTTTTGGGCGAATGGCGCAGCGGAAGAGCTGTTCGGGCGAAATCATAATTTTAAAATTTTTTCAAATTACCGAACAAATTATTCAATATCTAATATGAATAATTTATTCACATTCCACCTAAACATATTTATTCATTATCAAATATTAACATAAATATGGTTGAAAACTCGCGAAACTTTTACGAAAACGGTTTTTCCGTAAAATGGCCTAAAACTCGTTTTTGACCGGACCGACTACCCGACTCTTATGGAGACCGCCCAGGTCAGCCCCAATAGTGTTAGGGAAGTTCATGGGCTGCCCAAACAGTGACAAATGATATCCGTCACCCGGTTGGCTCAAAAGTCACCCGGTAACGCCGTTTTCGCTTATTTCAACTCCGAAACAATTTCCGGAATTGTTCCAACACTCAAAACACATCCAATACATTCATAAGACATTATTTTCATCAGCAAAACAGAATCAATTCCATATCTGATCCAGAACAGAAAAATGCCAATTTTCATGCTTTAAATCCAATTTTTCATGATTAATCCAATTAATCAAAACATCAATTCAATTCACCACATGTGAAGAACTCTAGAACAATTCTAGGCATAATAAGAGCGGTTATCACACTCTAGAATGGCAACAATATTGTCCAACAATAAATTGAACTCAAATTACTTTAATTTAGTTCAATATTCATTTACACATGCTAAACATTTCCAGGTCATCATCCAACACCAAAAGCTCCAAATTTAAAAGGAAGAAACCCTAGAATCATACTAGATAATCAAGAACATGAAACATACTTTCAAAGCTTAAGGGGATTGAAGATTACCTTTAATCTCTAATTTTTCCTAAGACTTTTTCTTGATTTTTCCTTCATTTTCTTCATGGTTTCTTCAAACAAAATATTGAGAGCTTTTCTAATGGTGTATTCGGCCATATAGACCACGTGAAGAAGAAAAGAAAATTTCCCTTTTTTTAAATAGCCATGACCGACTAAGGATGGGCATTATTGTCATTTGCTACATTTAATCCAATTAAATAAATCACACTTTAAGTTAAAAAATCATATTTGCACACCTAAAGTTTAATTAAATCATGTCATGTATCACCAATAATAATTAAACATATTTCATAACAATTATGAAAAAAGTTTATCTGTTAATTATTCAAACATTTAACATTTAAATATTTAAATAGTTAATTAATATAATTATTATATATGTATTTTTTATTTACATTAAATAAAAAATACATATATTAATGACATGTGTCAAAATCTCATTTGATAAATAATTAATATGTATCAAATAAAATTTTGTATTAAATACAAATACATATTAATTACGGTTGACCAAAAATGCATTTATGCATATGTTATCGTTTAACCGATTAAACGATCCGAATTAACTCATTTAATCATGTGAAGCATTATGAATAATTTGTATTATTCATAACGCGTTGCCCAAGTGCTCAACGAGTACACTTCATATTGTGGGACTCTATAAGTTTAGGTTTATCCATCACGAAATCCAATTTCGTGTCCATAATTCACCCACTCATGAATTATGACGACCAGATATAATCTCGCTAAACTATGCAAGTTGAGGTCATTGCATACGTATAATCCCCTCGTCACAAGCTATTCATATTATAATTGAGATATAGATAAAAATGTCAAATTTGTTCGGTATAATATAGTCGAATTTCTATTTACAATCTTTAAATAACACTCGGAACTGATTTACGAAGTTATACCACAGTCATGGATTTACTAGATCGCAAACACGTGAATGATGTTTATGTCTATGCCCTGTACAGAGAACTTACAGATTCTATCTTGATACGCATTGGATATCATCAACATCAGTCCACACCCAACGAACAGGCGGAGGTCTGATCTAAATAGATCGGTGACGTTGCTACCATCAAAGTGTGGAGGATAACTCATATATCACAATGTGGTATCTCAAGTCAAATAACCACTAAGCCCGCTCAACTCGAGAAGATTCCTATTAACGTTTGTGTACCATCTATTAGGAAATCTTCAGTGAGTCGTTCAGTGTTTATCAAATAAACACCTACATGTTTATACGAGTCTCCCGAGACTCATGGTTCATTGGGATAAACCATCATACCAAGTCACGATATACGACATGTACTGGTCTCAACGATTTTACTAACCGACCTGTGTTAGTAAATCTTGACCATGAACTTTATTTAATGATATACATCTTATAGTGACGCTTCCCAATGTCAATTACAAACTACATTGTAACTACGCACTACGTTGTAAATCCTATGGTCTTTGTCTAATATACATGTATCACTAAATCAGATTTAGTTTCAATCTAATCGTAATTAAATACCTAAACGCAATTAGATCGAATATGTGTATAAAAGACAAGATGTGATACCAGTAAATAAGTAATATTATGGAAAATATAATTGCTTGTATTCATGAATCGGTCATAAATACAGTCCAGATTGGCACTCCGAACACCAACCCCAACAATATCATAATTAGGATTTTACTGAAACTCTTATAAGTCGTATGGACCCTTAGAAGCCTCTAGGCCGTCTAGACCTTTTCCAATTAGGGTGTATAGGCTATTGGGTCTCGTATGCGACTCATGCAAGTGGGCTAAGGGTCGTTTGGTGCTAATTAGGCTTTATATGATGCGTAGATGATTGGTGAAATCACTCACGTTATGCAAGCGCATGTATCGTTCAAGTAGTATAAAATGTATCGATCTCACGAGGACTTATTACTTATGCTATTAAATTATGAAGCTAAATTTCTACAAGTATCTAATTGATTTGATTATTAGTTGGATGATGATTATTTTTTTTTTATTAAAACAAGTAAATAAAACAAAGCAAAGGTAAATTATAAAAGTTATCAATAACATGAAAATATCTAGGATTGTGAATCTTTTCAATATTTTTCTAAAGATGAAGTGATTATCTTATACTTGTGTAATATGTTTGTTTATTTACCTGTAACACGAAGATATGCAAAAACCTATCTCGATAGTCGAATGCAAACACCCAAAGCGACCTAATTACTTATATGTCTATGTTAATTAAGAAACTCAGACAGATATATGTCTATCCTGGAAGAAAATCTCTAAGGTGAGATCGTGAGCTATTGAGTCTATGGCTGAAACCTAAAATCCCTTCGTCAAGTTCATTTTAAGTTTACCCAATCAATCTTATTAGTGACCAATTAACAAGAAGCATTAAAATTAAGACTCAATAAATAAACCAAAACATCACACAAGACTCAATATAAATCAACTTATAAAACCATTGATATTGGAATTCATCACAACCCTAAATATTGTATTTAGTTACAATGCATACCTAGGACTACTAAAGACATAAATAAATAAAACATCATAAAATAAGTTGAAAACAAAAAAGTTGAAATAAAACAATGAAATAAAATGTTGGGATTAAGGGATCAATTTTTAATATTTCAAATCTAGAAATCTCTCTTATTATAATATATAAATTTGCATTATATTACCAACCGACCATATAAGCGGTATCCAATTAAGTCATGTTTTAATTAATTCCAACCGACCATAAAGCCTTGGAAGAAACTAGAGTTAGGTAAAGCCTTATTCTATTCCTCTTCCTTTCGGAAGATGAATAGCGGCCTTTCGGTTGGACATGGATAACCCTATATTTCAAATCTAGAAACCTCTCTTATTATAATATATAATTTGCATTATATTACCAACCGACCATATAGGCGGTATCCAATTAAGTCATGTTTTAATTAATTCCAACCGACCATAAATGTGGTATCAAATTAATTCAGGTTAAAATTAATTTAATTGAGTCCAACCGACCATAAAAGCGGTATCTAATTAAGTTAGATTTTAAGATAATTTATATATTATAAAATAAGGGAGATTAATCTAAATTATCATAATCAAAGTTTCACCTTTCACCCCAGCAGAAAGAAGTTACATACTCATGCTTTATGTAAAACAAACAAAATTTTATTACTAAAATAAAAAGAAAATATAAGAAAGGTGAAAATAAATAAACAATTTACTCTCTTCTTAGTATTCCAGCGAAATTCCTCATAAGAAAGTATGAAGAATTCATCTGATTTGAGCTTCAATTTATAGGCTTCAAAATCGGCTCGCGTCGCGATGCACGCTACAATAGTGTCGGCAGACTAATTATTGGGTCGGCATCGCGACGCGCATAGTCTTCTGCGTAACGATGCGGGCTACAGTGGATAACGCGTGTCGACAGGAAGCTTCGGTGAATAAATACTTCCGCGTCACGACGTGCATAGTCCTTTGCGACGTGACGCGCCTTGTAAAATTATAATCTTACCATTTTGATCCAAATTTCGTCGTTTTAGCCCCGAGTTGATTCTAGTGAGTTCCGATATTTTATTTATCTACAAAATAAACACAAACACATCAAAACGTTCATAAAACTCGAGAAACTATACAAAATATTAATATTGATATATTTTTCGCTCATCAGTGGACTTGAGATATAATGACATTTGAATTCTTGACCCAAATTTGACCGGTATAGACTATACTAGATATCATGGACAGGAAATATCGATAAGATATGCTTTTCAAATAATTTAGCTTTACTGTATTAATATTTTATTACTAGTCCCTCAAAGTATTTTTTTTTTCAAATTAGGACCCCATCAAATTTACAGCTTTCACAATATAGCCCTCAATTGCAATTGCTAAGTTTTACTTCCATCCGTATACCGTACTCAAAAGTCTGTTTATTAATTATAGGAAATTATCCATTGTCCACTTATCGTTTATTGAAAGTTCAATTTTTCATTAAAACTTTGAAAATTAACCACATTTCACCTATTATTATAAAGCGTTTCATTTTCCATTTTTAGCAAGTGAAAACGGATAATTTTCTCTAAATTAAATAGATTGTTTGTACATTTTTCCACTTTATCAAGTGGAAACATAAATAATTTTGAAACATTCGGTGAAAAATAGATCGATTTCAAAATTTTGGTGAAAAACTGAACTTTAAACAAATAACGAGTGGGCAATTGATAATTTCCCTTAATAATATTAACACCATCTCATTGTTATAAAAAAAAAAACCCTTCATTTTGTTTCGATGATCATTTTTAATAGGGTAATTTTTATTATTTTTTTTAAATTGAGTCGTTGTTTGTAAAAAGAAATTAAGAAGTCAATTTTTTTTTAATGCATCACTTATGTCCTTTCAAATTAAAATTTACTTTATTTAAATTGTTGACTAGATTTCACAGTTAAAAAAGTTAGTGAAAACATTAACAAAAATATAAAGAAATTAATTATATGTCTATATTCAACTCATTACTTAAATAAACAATTATTTAAAATCACATTATTTATCCCTTTTTCACAACATTAAAATAATCATTTGATCAATGATCATCAAAGTTTAGTTTATCATTTAAAAACAAGACTATGTGACGTAGCAGAAAACATAAAGAAGAATAAAATTCTGGAAAATATGTTTATTGATTCAAAATTAAAAAACAAATTAAGGTTTTAACACCATTTTATATAATAAAATCCTAAATAACACGAAATTAACAAAAGGGTAAATCCGAATTATTGTTGGATAATAAAAGTGTATTAATAAAAATTAAAAATTAAAAAAAAAACGTTATTTAAACTTGATGACTAAATAAAAAGATAAAAATTTGAGAAGAATCTTGAAAATAATAAAAAATAAAATTCGGAGTTGACATATTATTTTCGTCCCATGGACAATTTCGAGATAACTCACCCGAGACAACTTTCCCTCAACCTTAAATTTGTTTGATTATAGGACGACCAAACGCAAATTTAGCGAAAAACAAGAAACGCATAAGAAATCGAAAAGAAAAGGTTTAATGTGGTTCGGCGGAGCTTGTCCAGCCTACGTCCACGGTCACAAAGCGGGGTGGGGGTTCTTTTATTACTAAACCGAGCTCGACAGACCTGTTTTAGAGAAGGTCTAATGAAACCGAGCAGGTTGTGCTATTTCTTACAAGTAGTTCTCTAATGGAAAATTTCGTAACCCCTACAAATGTGATCATCATTCCCTTATATAGTACTTAATATACGACAATGTTCTCATATCTTTGTGACGCCAGTCCTGCAAGTCTGCGGATTTCCGGCGATTTGACAGGTTTCCTTCCCCAAACTGCCATCGCCGAAAGTGAGACCTACCATCTGAATTTTTGTCGCATCACACAGTAAAAGTATATTGTCAGACATTTTCATTAATGATGACAGCCTGCCGTATTTCGAACGTGAGAGTTTTGGAGGGAAAAATCTAACTGCTCTGATTCCATGCCGGTCTTTAAGAGGTCGGTAAGACAATGAGCTGAACTGTCCGCGCCACTCCCGACCTGACCCAAAATATCCGAGCTCACTATCCTGATCCTGGGGAGAATGTATGAATGAACCGATCTATGGGTTGTTGTGATCGGTTTAGGCTCTAATGTTGTCAGCCTCTAAGAACTGAATCATGTTGTGTCCTCTGGTTGATCAAATCTGTGAGACTGTGCGTGGACTCCATGTCGGGTTGAAGAATCGATGCCTATCTTATAACCCCTAGTCCTCCGGACGAGTGGAACTTACTTCTTTACCCTTACCAAACTGTTCGGAAACCTTAGCCGCAGAATTCCCCATCAACATTCGTCCCCTAGTTCTCGGTTCCAACGAGCGTACGAGTTGGTGCTGAGAACTACATAAATCAGAAGTGTATTGATCGACTGCCAAGTGGCTGATCCTCATATTTGTACAAAGAACTGCCATGATGTTAACTTTGATCATCCTTAATGCCTTTGTACGGTCTGTCCTCAAGCCAGTGTCAGGCACTCGGTGGGACGTAACCCGACCCCGAGGTTGGAGAGAATATAACAGACTCGGCGGAACGAATCCAACCCCGAGCTGGTGGAACAATACAGACTCGAGGAAAGGAATCGAGCCCTGAGCTGGTGGAACAATACAGACTCGGCTGAACGAATCCAGCCCCGAGTTGGTGGAGCATTTGAGACTTACAAGAGGGAAGATTTTCAACTTCTGAGGCTCTACGGATCTTGGCGCGGGAGTCCACTTGCCAGACCAGCGAAAATAAAAAATTGGAACAAAGTAAAGTTAAAAAAGTGGAGGTGACTTGGCACATACCCCACATAAATTCCTAAAATAAAAATAACAAATCGGGCGCTCCAAGGCAGCGTCCTGCCCGAGGCCTCCCAAAACACAATTCTGAACCTTACAATTCAGTGTCCCGGCTAACCAGGCTATTGATACGCCGATCCGGGGCGGTCAGGTAAATCCCCACGGTGGGAGAAGATACCCCGTGGTGTGCCATTCCTGGGTGGTTCAATGGGACTCACCAGCCGACTCGCAAGGGAAGAGACCTCCCCGGGTCCGATTTACCCGAGACTCATGTAATTAAGGGGACCATTCGGCCAAGCCCAAGCCAGGTGGTCTGATGGTTCTCAACGGGACTCACCAGCCAACTCGCAGGGGAAGAAAACTCATTGTGTCCGATTTACCGGGGAGCATGATGGTTATGGAGGCAATTAAATCATCCTCACACCATACTCTATGATAGTCTTCAACGGGATTCGCCAGCTGACCAGCAAGGGGAGAAACGTCATTGGGTCCGATTTACCCGAGCCATTCCTAAAAAATACGAGTCATGGGGTAGTAACGTTCCGGCCTCGGGGGTTTGATAATGACACCCGGGATTAGCATGCCACGAGGGGTTCGCGTGTTTCCCACATGTGCCTCATCTCTTGATGCGTTCTGGATCCTCAAAAGTGAAAGGAACCAGGTCGGAACACTGCTATCCGGGGGTTTGATAATGACACCTGGGAGTGGCGTGCCACGGGCTTGGTGTCTTTCCTAGTTACCGATCACCCATTCGCATCGAGCACGTCCTAAGAATATCGAACGTGATTTTCGCATTTAATTAAACAACAAGTAAAGTGGAAGAGCTTTTTAATTTAGAAAGAGAAAAACATGTTCATATTCATGAGACCTACTGCCCTTCTTACAACACTTGGTGGGTCATTTCAAGAGAGGCTCTACAAAAGTTCTCCGGTTCTAGCCAGCTTCTAAATACTCGTGGTTTTAAGAGAAAGGTTACTGGAAGTACCTTTTCAACATTTCGATGTTCCAAGTCTTCTTGAACCGGGTATCATCCAGTTGCTCCAAAAGATAGACATTCGGTCTTACTATCTCCAACACTCTATATGGCCCTTCCCCATTGGCGCCAACGAACCTTCTTCGGGTCTTCAGGTATTCAACGTGACCCTTTTTAAAATCAGATCTCCGGGAAGGAAAGATCGAATTTGAACCTTCTTATTATAGAAGCGGGCCATTCTCTGTTGACACACGGCCGCTTTCATAGCTGACTTTTCCCATTTTCCTTCGGCCAGATCAATATGATTTCTGATAAGTTCTTCATTCTGCTCAGCCTCAAAATGTCGGATCTGATGGGTGATCATCCATATTTCTGTTGGGATTACTTCATCACACCCGTAAGCCAAAGAAAATGGGGTCTCTCATGTGGAATCCTTGTAGGTCATCCGATGTGCCCATAATACTTCTGGTAATTCTTCGACCCATAATCCTTTACAAGATCCGAGTTGGGCCTTCAAATTTTCTTTGATCATCTTGTTGGTAGCCTCGACCTACCCGTTGGACTTGGGATGAGCATGTGAAGCAAATCTCAAGGCGATTTGAAGATCTTCACATAGTTTTCTGAAATCCTTACTGTCAAACTATTTCCAATTTGTCGGTAATGATAGCCCGGGGAATTCCGAACCGGCAGATGATATTTTTTTTTTACAAAATTTATTGCCCTTCTTTCCGTGATTGCAGACAGAGGTTCGGCATCTACCCACTTAGTAAAATAATCAATGACAACAATGTCGTATTTGGCTTGTCCCCGTCCTACAGGCATTGGCCCGATGATATCCAGTCTCCACTGAGCGAATGGCCAGTGGTTAACTAATGAATTCAACTGCTCTGCCGGTTGGTGATGAATGTTTGCATTCTTCTGGCACCCCTCACACTTTCTTGCCACATTCATTTCATCCCGGTGCATGGTCGGCCAATAGAATCATTGTCTCAAAGCCTTATGCGCAATAGATTGCCCCCGACATGACTTCCACAAATACCTCATATAGTCAAAGGTATGATGTTGATAGTGTCATGAATCGTGCTAACCCAAGAATCTCACATGATTCTTCCACTGCGGCCATAGTCTAAATCAGTGGTCACACATATCAACCAGCGAACTGGAATACTACTCTTATAAGAAAATATTATCTGAGAGAGTGGTGATTCTCTATTGTATCTTTATAAACTTCATGTGTTTCAACAAATGACCCAATCATACCCTTATGACCGGATCTTTTGAATCGGGGAAGAAGAATGTCAAAGTTATTTGATCCACACATAAGATTGTAAAGACCTTAAGTTTAAGGACTAGTCATACAATCGATACATGAAAGTTCTCACAGACACATTGGATAAACACTTCATGTGAAAACTTTCGGCGGTCAGTTCGATGGACACGAGCAACTCATGCATCCATGTGATATACCAAGCGGACGGATCTCTGCTAGTAGCCTATGAGATCGGCTACCCTACTTAAGGGCGGATCATATCATCGCGATAGTCTATCCGCTTTGTGAACGCCCAGATTATTCACAAAACTATTACTATGAACGTTTAAGAGTAATGATTCTCATAATACGTGGAAGCCATCATCTTATTACTCCAAGGGCTTTATTACAGTGTTTGATGATTCATATAATTTATGTAAGACACGTATAATAAAGATTGTCATTTAATTAATTAATGAAAATATTACAAATACTTGTACATATAGCTCATCCACAAGTTGGGTATAGGGCATATCCCTAACAATCTCCCACTTGCACTATAGCCAACTAGTATAAATCTGGACACCATACTCCCGGGTATGCCTATCATGCTTTTGTTGAGTCAGCCCTTTAGTCAGAGAATCTGCAAGATTATCTTCTGTGGGTATTTTCTCTATAATAACTTCTTTTTTCTCAACAATCTCCATGATGAGATGAAATCGCATGAGTACATGCTTGGATTTCTAGTGGGACCTTGGTTCTTTTGATTGAGCAATGGTACCCGTGTTGTCACAGTACATCGTGACGTCATTCTTTATCGTATGAAGCACTTCCAGCTCCGTGATGAACTTCTTTATCCAGACTGTTTCTTTAGCTGCCTCAGATGTTTTAATATACTCGGCTTCAGTGTTGGAGTCCGCTGTAGTTGACTGCTTTAAGCTTTTCCAACTAACAGCACCGCCATTCAAAGTAAACATATATCATGTTTGTGATCTGTTGTCATCCCTATCGGTCTGAAAGCTCACATCACAGTAACCAATGACTTTTATCTCAGAAAAATCTCTGTATGTCAAAAACACATCCTTAGTTCTTCTCAGATACTTGAGGATTGTATTGACAGCTGCCCAATGTTGCTCACCAGGATTTGTCTGATACCTACACGTTATGCTAAGAGCATAAGAGACATCAGGTCTTGTACATAGCATGGCGTGCATGATCGATCCTATTGCTGAAGCATAAGAGATCATACTCATACGCTCTCTATCTGAATGAGTATGTGGACATTGCTCCTTAGATAATTTGATTCCATGAAAAGTAAGTAAATTACCTCTTTTGGAATATTCCATTTTGAATCTTTTCAAAACTTTATCTATGTACGTAGATTGAGAAAGTCCTAACAACCTCTTAGATCTATTACGATAGATCTTAATGCCGATGATGTAGGCTGATTCTCCCAAATCTTTCATGGAGAAATTCTGAGATAACCATTGCTTGGTGGCTTGCATCATGAGAATATCATTCCCGATGATTAATATGTCATCGACTTATAATACAAGAAATACAACAGCACTCCCACTATTTTTCCTGTAAACACAAGGCTCGTCTACATTTTTGATGAAGTCAAATTCTTTGATTGTCTCATCAAATCATATATTCCAACTTCTGGAGGCTTGCTTGAGTCCATAAATGGATCGTTTAAGCTTGCATACTTTATTATGATTATCCTTATATGCAAACCCCTCAGGTTGTGTCATATAGAATTCCTCTACGAGGTTCTCATTAAGGAAAGCTGTTTTGACATCCATATGCCAAATCTCATAATAAAAGTGTGCAGCTAGTGCCAGTAAAATTCGAATGGACTTTATAATTGCAACATGCGAGAAGGTTTCGTCATAGTCAATTCCTTGGATTTGTCTATAACCTTTCACCACCAACCTAGCCTTATAGGTTTGGATGTTGCCTTCTGCATCAGTTTTACGCTTGTAAATCCACTTGCAGCCTATGGGTTTTATCCCTTCAGGTACATCCACCAAGTCCCAGACTTGATTCTGATACATAGAGTCTATTTCGGATTTCATGGCCTCAAGCCACTTGACTAAATCAATGTCACGCATTACTTCGTCATAACTGGTGAGATCGTCATTATCAATGACCTGATCATGTCCCTCATCAATATGGAAACCATATCTTTCAGGCTCATATCTTTCCCTATCAGACCTTCTAAGTTCATAACCTTGTGGTTGTTCCGTCGCTGCCGTTTTGAGGGGTTTGGGGCTTAGTACTATGTTAGTTTGTTCTTCTCATACCTCATCGAGGTCAAGTCTACTCCCACTATATTTCTTGAGAAGGAATTCATTCTCTAGAAATTTAGCATTTCGTTAGACAAATGTTCTTAGTTCATTTGGGATGTAGAACACGTATGCTCTTGAGTTCAATGCATATCCTACAAACTTACATTTAATTGCCATATCATCCAATTTGTTAGTTTGTGTGTGTTGGTATGTATGCCCTAGAGCTACATGTGAAGTAAACAGTTTCTTGTGTTAAGAAATAAAATGATGCATTATTCATTTATCAAATTGTTTGTTTAATTTTCACATATTATATATCTTCATAAATATCGTAGATTACTTATGTACCTTCAGACTTGGTGTATGAGTGTCATGCACCAGAGGATTTAAGTCTGAAGTTAGTAATCTTAAATAGTCCATAGAAAGCAAACAAACCAGGTAATTTGTTTGTGGTTTATCTATAGCTGTAGTTCATTCTATATTTAGATGGCGATCTTAATCCAGATTGTCCATGTAGAGACATGAGAATGGAGGCACCTTATATGATGTGATCATATAGGACTGGACCTAGATAGAAATGACATTCTTATAATATTCGTTAAACAACGAAAGTCATTTCGATCTACTTGATGGTCATATATGTTGGGGTTGGTGCTCAGAGCGCCAATCCGGACCGTATTTATGTATGATTCATGAATACGAACATCCCATTTTCCCATAATATCACTTACTTAGTGGTTGCACCTCTTGTTTTTATATACGTATTCGATCTGATTATGATTAGATTGAAACTAAATGTGATTTAGTGATATGTATATATTAGACAAAGACCCGATAATATATAATGCAGTACACAATTACAAAGTTAGTTTGTAATTGACATCGGGAAGTGTCACTGCTATATGTATATTATCAAACATAGTTCCTGGTCAAGATTTGCTAACACGGGTCGGTTAGTCAAATCCGTTGAGACCAGTACATGTCGTATATCGAGACTTGGTCCGATGGTTTATCCTAATGAACCATGAGTCTAGGGAGACTCGTATAGACGTGTAGGTGTTTATAGTGGATAAACACTGAACGGCTCACCGAAGATTCTTAATGGATGGTACACCAATGTCAATAAGAATCTTCTCGGGTTGAGTTGTGATGAGTGGTATTTATATCACTATTTCCCACTCATTTAACTTAATATTTTGTATAGTTTCTTGAGTTTTGTGAACGTTTTGATGTGTTTTATTGTTATTTTGCAGATAAATAAAGTTTGGACAGCACTGGAGGAAATTTGGGGCAAAACTGGACAAAAATGCGTCAACAGGGTTATTTTGGTCTTCTGCGCGTCGCGCCGCCCAGACATCCCGCGTCGCGACTCCCAGCGTGTGCCGGTTCTGCTAAAATGCGCCATGGTCAACGGGTCAACAATTTGAAAAGTTTGACTTTGCTAAAATGCGCCGTGCCACGTGTCACCATCAAAACGAATCCGCTAACGTGCGCCGTGCCACGTGTCAACATCATATGCTGCCGACACTCTGACATGACACGTGTCGCCTCGTCATCAGCCATGTCATCGGTCAACAAGTCAACCTTGCCACGTGTGTGCCACATCATCAGACACATCAGCAAGTCAACCGAGTCAACGAGCCACGTCAGCCTAAGCCAATCAGAACTTGACACGTGTCGCCACGTGTCGAAATGCTATTGTGCCGACAATTGCAACACACGCCAAAGCCACGTCAGCGCCACGTCATCGCCACGTCAGCATGACGTCATCACAATAATTGAGAATTAGCCGCCTTGACACGTGTCGCGTGTACAGTCAGCCGCCTTGATGACGTGTCGTCTCCTCAGCGTGCCACGTCGACAAATGCGCGTCGCGACGCGCAGGTCCTTGGCGTCGCGACGCGAGAACAGTGCCCGAACAGTGAAAAATTTTACTATAAATAGAGGCCGAATTTTCAGTTTTTAATACACCCTTCTCTATCTTGATTTCTCTCTCTAGAGAGAGTTTCTCTCTCTAGAATTTTTATTTTTATTTTTTTAGTTTTTTTTATTTTTAGTTTTGTAAATAATTTAATTACGTTTTGTAATAGTAATTTAATTTTTACTTTTTACTTTTTACAGTTTTTACTATTCACCATGTTGAAGTAACTTTTTCAGCTAGGGTGAAAGGTAATTCTTTTATTGTTACTATTTAGATTAATCTCCCTTAAAAATAATATATTAACTATTTAAAATATTGACTTAATAAGGGATACCGCTATATTGGTCGGTTGGTAATGTAATTTTAATCTGTTTTAAACCTGACTAATCAAGGATACCGCCAGACTGGTCGGTTGGTAAATTTATTTTTGGTTCCGCCTTAATGGCTGGTTGGACTTAATTTGACTTAATCTGGATACCGCCAGACTGGTCGGTTGGTAAATTTATCACAAGTTTATATATTATTTTATGGGAGATATCTAAATTAGTAGTAGTAAAAGTAATTCCTTTTACCTTAGCATTTTATTTTATTTTATTTTATTTTATTTTACTTTTCAGTATTTTTATTTTATGTATTTTATTTTTATAGTCCTAGTTATGTGTTAGTTAATTAGGGGTTGTGATGACTTTTAATATCACCGGTTTATAAGGGATTATTTTATAGTTGGGTAATTTACAGGTTTATTTATTAAGTCTTAAGCTTAATGCTTCTTGTTGTCTGAGCACCAATAAGATTGATATGGTAAATCTAAAATGAACTAGACATAGGGATTTTAGGTTTCAGCCTTAGATTTAATAGCCCACGATCTTCCTTGAGGATAGATAACCCTTTAATAGATTTCCTTACAGGATAGGAATATACCTGTTGGGCGGGGGTAATCATAATTGGAACTTAGACTTAATGAATCCAGGTAATGTGGTTGACATAGGAATATGGTTCAATTGGGTTATACTGGGTATTTGTAGTTGACCATCGGAAGAGGCTTTTACATAATTTAGTGTTCCAGGTTAGTAAACTGATTTATTACACAAACATAAAATAATCACTTCATCTTTTAAATGATATTAAAAGAATTCACAACCTTATATCTTTTTATCTTTTATTTTCCTTAGTATTTTCTTTTATCTTTTTATTTATTTATTTAGCAAATCTTCAATCAACCAAATCAATCAAGCAATCAATTCCATTCTCCCTTTTAATTAGATATTTGTAATTAAATAGATTCAATAATTAATAACAACAGTAGGAATTAAGTCCTCGTGGGATCGATATTATTATACTACTTGAACGATACGTGCGCTTGCGTTATACGTGTGTGTTTACGCCGGTCAAGTAGCATAGTGGTCCTTCGACTTGAGACACCACTGTGGATGTATGAGACACCCTCCACACTTAGATGGCAGTCACGTCACCGATCTATTTAGATCAGACCTCCGCCTGTTCGTTTGGGTGTGGATCGATCCTCAGGATATCCTGTGTGTGTCAAGATAGGATCCGTCACTTCTGTGTACAGAGCATAGGTAGTCCATATATATTTAGCAGTCTGCTAAATCTGTGGCCACAGTATACATCGGAAGTAAGTTCCGAGTGTTATTTAGAGATTGCTAATAGATACGTCGACAAGATAATACCTATAGAGATTTGACGTTTACATCTATATCTCTGAGATTATCTGGATACCTGTGACGGAGAGATTATACGTATGCAATGACCTCGACCTGTATGATTCAGCTAGTTTATCTGTGATCGTCATAATCTACGGGTGGATAGATTATGTACATGAAATTGGATTTCGTGACGGATATACCTGAATCTAGAGAGTCTCAATAATGAAACATACTCGTAGAGCACTAGAGCAACATTTATGAATAATGATGATTATTTATAAATCGTTTAATCATTAAACGAAAAATACATGCGAACGGGCCGAACCGTCATTTCCTAATTAATGTGTATTTGTATTTAATATATGATATTATTAAATACACATTAATAAATAGTCAAATAAAGGTATTTGACATATATCATCAATATATGTATTTGAGATATTTAAAGTAAATATAATACATATATTTGATATATTTATATTTAATTAATTATTTAATTGTTAAATGATTAATATAATTAAAATATAAATATATCACCAAATGATAAAGTTAGGAAGTGATTATAAGTTGCAATTGTTGACTTATACATTAAAGAAAAATGTTGTCAAATTGATTTTGACTTCTTAAGATATTTGTTCAAAATTGTTTGAAAAATGAAAATATTTTTTCCTTTGTTTTCCTTTAATTTCGGCCAATACACTTAAGGATATAAGAGTTATATTTTTTCTTGGTTGCCTTTGTTGACTTAATTAAATATCTTTAAAGTGGTTTTAGATATTTAACCAAGTTGATCAAAGATAAAAGATGAAATGAAATTGAAATTACTAGTCTTGCATTTGGCTTGGCCAAATTCGGCCAAGACTAAGTGAAGTAAGTATTTATAGTTTTCATTTCACTTTCATTTGATAACCTAATACACTTTAAAGAAAAACTCCATTAATGGAAGCAAATGAAGCTTGTGAGAAAGAAAGAAGAAATCAAAGAAAGCTTGGATTTTAGTGAGTTTTTCCAACTTGCTATTAGAAAGGAAAATGTTCCTTAGGATCTAGGCTTTAACATATGATGTTCTTAGGTTATTTATTTCTTTATTCCTTGTGTTTTTTTTATGGAAGTTTTGATGGAAGTGTTGAGCATGTATAATGAAGGAAGGTTGTGACTATTGTAGTTATAAGCTTTCGTTTAAGGTTTTGGAAACCATGTTGCTAATCTAGAGTTATTGACCCACTCTTAGATGACCTAGATTTGATCTTGAGTTGTTTCATTGTGTTGAGACTTTGATTGGATGGAAGAAAGATGATTAAAGTGTTGTATTTAACCAATTTGGTCTAATTTGTCCAATTTGATGAAATTGAAAAATTAGGGTTTAAGACCACTTCCAAATTTGGGCCTTTTCATATATGTTGTGCATTTGGATGTGTATATGATGCATATAAAGTTTCATGTTCATTGGATTACATCTTGATGTGTTTTGATGCATGAAATGACAAAGTGCACAAAATGGCACATTGATGGTTCATTCGGCCAAAGGAGTCAAAAATGGGATTTTGTGTTGCCTTGGTGTTTTGATGTTTTGAACATGCTAAGTTCATCTTAGAAATGATTTAGAATCATTCAAAATTGATTAGATCAATTTCGGACTAAAATAGACAAAATACCAAAGTAAGGGCAATTTGGTAAATTCACTTAAATATGATTTATTTGAATTTTATTTCATAATTTGATTATTGGATAATTAAATAAATATGTTTATTTAATTAATCCGAGAAAAAGTTTTGAAATCGGAAAATTTTGATTTTCCGCGATTCCGCTGCGTTACCGGATTAAGCCCCTAAAACCCCTACAATATATGTATTGATCTTAATCCTGAGTGTACTACGAACTCCTGCATGGCGGGATATGTCATTTGATTTACAAAGGTGAGGTTGGTGTAGCAATCCCAACCAATAACTACGTACTTTGGGGACATAGTCTGTTATGTAGCTGGGAACGTTTTACATAGACATGGAATTCACTTCTTCTTACGAGAATTAGATGAATATCTCTCTTAAGGGTTGATTCGGTACTTGAACGATTCGAGCGCTCAAGTCTTTCTATTACGAATAGAAAGATTAATACTCATAACAGTTATGAATAAATCGTTCATTAGGGAATCAATGGTACTTAAGGTAAAAATAATTAGAGGGGTATAACAGACATTATGATCTGGCTCTAATTACGAGATATTCGTGAAGGATCAATTTGTATGCAATGACTATATCGGTGGACACCGACTTGGTTCAGCTTAATATTTCATCTACGGCAATGAGAGTGCAACTTCGGATTTTTAGTGGAATAATTCGAAGTTAATAATTCGGAATATTTAATTAAGAGCTTAATTAGTATTTCGAGATTATTGGAGCTCGGAACCGTAGGTCCACTTGATCCCCGTGCTAGCTCGATTTACTTTAGCGGAGCTAATATAATTGGATGGTCCAATTATATACTCACAAAGAATAAATATTGTTAATATGATTAATAATATTAATTACATCACATTTGAGACTTTATATTAAAAGTTAATATAAAGTATTAATAATTATATGATAATTATTAAATTAGAACATTAAATTATATATGATATAATTTAATAAGGTTAAGAATTATTACCAATGTAGGATTCCTTACTGGATAAGGAATAGGATTTGTCTGTTTAAGAAACAAAATCAAATCCTAAATACCCATTGGCCGAAATTACCCTATATGATAGGGAGTAGGATTTGTTTATTTTGGAAACAAAAATCAAATCCTAATTCCCTAGCCATGGCCGAAATTCATGTATGATAAGGAGTAGGATTTTTTTATTTTGGAAGCAAAATCAAATTAATATTCCTTACCTTGGCTGAATTTTATAGGGGTTGGGAGACTAGTGGTTGATTTGTTTTATGAAACAATTATTCACAAGTATAAAAGAAAAATTATGATTTAATTTTTCAGATCTAAGCATTAGAAACCCTAGCCTTCATCTCTTCTTCAAGCTCTCAAAAGTTGAGAAAGAGAATTGAAGAACCTGAAATTATTTCGGTGTGTGATCTTAATCTCTAAACCGTTTAGAGATTAATCTGTGAGTGTAGCCCACACTACCCTCCGTTGGTAACGAGACATAACTCGGAAGACCTTGTGAAGTTGAAAATCACTCTTCCCCTTCATCTACATCTCACGGCAGTGGACAAAATTAATGCCCACTGCCGCACCCACTTCCCTCTCATTGGGGATCAGTTTTGTTTAGTTTTAACTCGGGTTTTTGGGAAACACTTTTTGGGATTTTTAGGGCTGTGTCAGGATTTTTTTTTAGAGAAAAATCAGACATGAACCATCACTGCAGTTCACGCAAATACTGCTTCAAATTGGGTGCAGTTCGCACGTGTAACGGGTCCAAAACAGTCCATTAATTCACTGCAGTTCAAGGGACTGTTCGGGGACTATTTCGGGGGTATTCTGAGGCTGAAATTTTTTCCAAAATAGAAGTAAAACATCAGTAAACTCACTGGTGTGGTTCGGCCAAAGCAAAGGGAGAGTAGAAAAATTTTTCAAGTTTGGTCTGTGAGCCTTACCGCTTCCGCTGCGCGAGGGATGGTGTTCCCTACAGTGTGAGCTTAACATATGCGTCACATCCCCAAACTCTTAGATAACTAAGACTATGACGTTTCCCAGACCATAACTCATATGGTGTTTGACTAACAGTCTTGGAAGGAACTTGGTTTAGTAGTAGTGTTGCAGTTTCTAAAGCAAGACCCCAAAATGAAAGAGGTAGATCCGTGTCTGGCATCATTGATTGGACCATATCTAATAATGTCTGATTTCTCCTTTCGGATACCCCATTTGTTGTGGAGTTCCCGGAGGAGTCCACTGGGAAACAATGTCATTTTCTCTCAAGTAATCTTGAAATTCGTCGCTTAAGTATTCACCACATCGGTCAGACCTTAGTGACTTAATACTTTTATTAAGCTGGTTTTTTACTTCAGCTTTGAAGACTTTGAATTTCTCAAAGTCATCAGATTTGTACCGCATAAGGTAAGCATACCCATATCACGAGTGATCATCGATAAAGGTAATGAAGTAGGAGAATCCACCTCTAGCGGTGACTGATATTGGTCCGCATACATCAGAGTGTATGAGCTCTAATGTCTCCATTGTACGCTGTCATTTACATTTGAAGGGTAATTTGGTTATTTTACCAAGTAAACAAGACTCACAAGTTCCATAAGGTTCATATTTGAAGGGTCTGAAATACTCATCCTTATGTAGCTTAGTTAATTTTGTTTCATTGATATGACCTAAGTGATTGTGCCATAGAAGTGATTCATTGAGATTATTCAAGTTAACGTTGTATATATTAGAGGTTAAACATTCTTTGTTAGTTTGTAAGACATAGATATCATTATTCAAAATATCATCTTCATATTTTATTTCATTGAAATAAATAGAACATTCATTATAACTTATTAGGCATGAAAAGCCTTTATTACATAAATAAGAAATTGAAATGATGTTCTTTACTAGATAAGGAACATAAACACAATCTTCTAATTCTAAAACTAAACCATTCGGCAAAACTAATGAATAAGTCCTCACGCACAATGCAGCCAGTTTTGCTCCATTACCCATGCGTAAGTCAACCTCTCATTGACGGAGTCTCTTACTATTTCTCAGGCCCTGCACATTGTTACACAAGTGAGTCCCACAACCAGTGTCAAGCACCCAAGTAGAAGGTTCAGAGTTTTGAGAATATAGTTCAATCATATACAACATACCTGAAGCATTAGGATTCTTGGCCTCTTGGGCTTCCCTATCTTCATTGGTTTTCAAGGATCTGCAGTCTTTCTTCCAATGACCCTTCTTTCCACAAAAGAAACATTTCATATTTCCATTTTTCTTCTCAACCTTACCATTGCGCTTTAGGTGATCTGGAGTCTTGTCATTGCCCTTATTTTTCTTTGGGCCTCATAGCTTCAGGTCCGTACCCGTAAGCATGACAGAGGTTTTAAGCTCCGGTTTCAAGTCATTCTCTGCTTGTTTTATCAGATTGTGCAATTCTGCTAAAGTAGCTTCTTTATCAGACAGATGAAACTGCATAATAAAGTTAGAGAAGTCTTTTGGTAAGGACTGAAGAATTAGATCGTGACCTATCTCATGATCCATGATGAACCCGAGGTTGGCCAATTTTTCAATGTGGCCAATCATCTTAAGCACATGTCCACTAACAGATCCTTACTTATACCTTGTTTTGAATAAGGCACATCACACTTGGAATCTCACGGTATGAACGGAAGTTGCATACAACTCTTTCAAGTGAAAGATTATGGTTTGAGCATCCATATCTTCGTGAGCTTTCTGAAGTTCGTCCGACATAGAGCCAAGCATTATGCAAACTGCTTGCTCATCATCATCGACGTGTTTCTTCCAAGCATCAATTGTATTTTGGTCAGCATCTTCTGCGGGTCCAGGGGGAAATGGTATTTCATGAACATAGAAAATATTTTCTTGTCGTAAGACAATTTTAAGGTTTCTAAACCAGTTATTGTAGTTGTCCCCTTTATTAAGGATGAAGTGAAATGATACTCTGTTTGCCATTTGAATATTTGTTAAATATTTTAACCCACCTGTTGAGAGAGAATATTAAAATTAGGAATATATTTTCATTAATGTTTCATAATAACATGGGCTTTTAATATTATGAAGTTGCTCTCACTCAATTGTTTTAAAATTTTAAGCAAATCGCATCAACCTCAATATGATGGATTTCTTGTGGGCAAGGATCTCATTATCATCATTTCATAACTCCGACTAGGGCCGGTCGTTATAAAATACGATAATTAGGTACGTTCCCAACCAATTTATGATATAAATCATAGTTCCTTGATCACTGGGTTGTACAATCAAACATGTCATAACTTATGCTAGTCCTCGTGGACACCCAATATTTGCCACTAAGTTATAAGACCATGCCTAAGGGTCGCTGCGTCTTATGACTCAGAAAAGTCAAACCATTGTCAATAGTATGATTTAGGGACAAATTGGTATTGGTCAGTCTGGTAAAGTCTAGTCATGCTAATACGGTTTAAGCCCTTCGGGTCTATACTTTACAATGGGACGCAAATTTTAGACTTAAATTATTATTGATGATTTTAGCATGTTTAAGTGAATAACTGTCAAATGGATTCCTCCATTGAAAATTCCCCAGATGGAGGGTGGATCGAACTCTCTTAAATACCCTTACCGCTTAGGCTCTTATTGTCTTGGTGACAGAAATAAACAATAGATCCTCCAAATTAGTCCAACACTTTAAATATGCTTTAAGATAAGTTTTGAGTAAATGACTATCTAGATGTCTTCACAGCTTTTCCTTTTGGCTATAAAAGGTAGTGAGTGAAGGAAGACATCAAATCATTATCTAACTATAGTAATACATTTGGTTAAATTAACTTTAGTTTGGAAAGTTTTATTAACGTCTTGGTCCCACCACACTTGTATCTCTTATAATGTCTTTTATTATAAACAAGTGATTTATATTTATTAGCCTTAAAAGTAATAAATCTCTAAGTTCATCACGAAATAATTACTTAGCTAAGGGATAAGCAATACACTATCTATTTCCTTAAAAAGTCTCTAGATGCTTGCACCCTAAAATAATCATGCCAATTCTAATCATACATAGAATCATCAAGCATATGAGTTTTAATATGTTGGAATTATTTTAGGCATTAATTAACTTTGATTAATATTTAATTATGATATTGCATTTTATTTTATTCAAATAAATTTACTATTCACATTTTTTACAGATGCGTTAACTTTAAAAGCAATTTCAAAATTCAAATATTAACCAAATTATGCCAAACTTGTGCCTAAAATTAAGTTCAGAGTGTTAGCTTTCCAACGAGCTTTTACACACCCAATTTCGAGTTCAAATGAGAGAGAACTAATCAAAACACAAACGGCGCGCTGATACCAATGTTGGGAAGCGGCCGCGAGTGCGCAACGGAAAATTAAATAAATCAAATTATGATGCCACTATCCCTTTGCCCAAAACCCAGTTGTTTTGATTATTCTACAAGCTTATGCATGTTACTATATATTCTAGAGCATCCGTTGACTCATAGGCCCCGACCTCGAGCACCAAATTATGGTACATTTCAATAAAATTCTTCAGGGGCTCATTATTCATCTGCTTCATCAACCTTAACTCTCATATTGTCTTTTTTGGAACACATGCTCCTTTGAAATACCGAATGAATGATTTCCTGAGTTGTGAGAAGCTACTGATGCTCCCTAGAGTCAAACTTCTGAATCACAGAATTGCGGGTCCACCCAGGGCCAAAGGGAACACCTTGCAGATGGCTTCTCCCACCAATCACTGTACTTCCATTAGCAGA